>QRFJ01000496.1:321249-608552 GCA_006176705.1 Cocos nucifera
CTGTCAACCCTAATTAGGTCATCCACATTATATCTCAAAATATCAAATCCATCTCATGGATTATCCTGGCTAAGATTTTGCTATATTGAAATACAATGATGCATCCTTCTCTAACTCTTGGAGTGGTCAATCTCATCTTGATCACGTATCGACTTCATAAGTACTTGACTATGCTCAAAAATCTTTCATTACTAAATTAAAAATTTAGTTAATCTAGTACCAAAGCATAGTAAGTTGCTTACAAGCTACTATGGTGATCTTAGGTCTAAGTGATACTTATACCTATATCCCATCAAAGTAATTCTTGATAATAGAATGCTCTGGAGTTAGTCACGTTTAGGGATGATGTACCCTTACATCTCACTTGTATGTCATACCAGTGTCTCCATACTCCTTGGTTAAAAGGACGATCAACCTATATAGCATACAATGATCTATGCTCGATAAACGCTGTCGTCCTAATTAACAGCATATCATTCGATCGTGAATAGTTTAAGGACTAATCGATAAATTTTCTCTTTATCAAAACTAAATAATCCTAAGAACTTCATCACAATAATGGAGTTCATTAGAAGATGTAAACTTTATGATGAAAATATTAAAATATATATTTTATTTATTAATAAATTAATTATAATTATAAGATAGCTTAACCATCAACAGGCTGATGATTGACTTTGGAATATATTTTCCAATATAGCTTGCCCCAAAACCTACCAACAGAGATTCTTTTTAAATATTATTATAAAATTATTATAAATATTATAAATAATAATTAATAAATATTACTATAAAATAAAATTTAAAAAAGAATCATACCTATGGCTATGGGGAGGGGGGTCGCACATGTGAGCTCAAAAGTGGCACTCCTAAGTCTTGAAAACATGAGAAGATAGGTCATGAAAAGACAGAAGTGAGCTGAAAGAAAAATCACTCAATAGTAAAGTTCAGAAACTGGATCGGCTAAGTTGGAAATTGGGTCGGCTCAGTCTAGGACTGGGTCGGCTAGGTCTTAGAAAAAAATTTAGATAGAAAGCAGCATTTTTGGACTGTTGGCATGGTACACAACTGGGTTGGCTCAGTCTGGAATTGAATCGACCCAGTCGTAGGTTAGTCAGTTCAGTCTAAAATTGGGTCGGCTCAGTTTTTATGGGTTATTATTTTGTGTATGTGGGTTGTTTGGGTTTAGAGAATTTTTCTATGAGCTTGGGCTTGACTCTTTGTAAAGTATATATATTAAAAATAGGTCAAGATTATGAGAGTGCTAAAATATACTGAATAAAAGCTCTTTTCTTCCAAAAATCTCTTCTTCTCTTCATCTCTATTTCTTGATTTATTTGATCATGCTTTCATAGAGATCTTTAAGAAGTACTTTTTTGTTGCTCGGTTAATCACCGACGGCCATGCCGATCCGTATGGAAAGAACACGTATTCCCAATATTTGGTATCAGAGCGGTATTGCATGGAAGAAAGGAAGACACCTAAAATTTACTACATCCAGGATCTATTACACTAGATTTTATCCTAAAAACTTCTTTGCTTTTTGTCTCTAGATTGAGGTACATTATTTAAAAAATATAGAAGTTTGAAAAGAGGATCTAGGAAGATCTTCTTTGAAGGAGTTGCTTGTGTGAGATCGTTGATAGGAATGCGATGTTGTCGTTAAGACACCGTGTTTATCAGTTTAATCCGACTTCTTAAAATTATTGAAAATGCGTAGATAGTAGTGAGTCGGGTCGAATCCACAGGGAAGGTAGTGTTTTTAGATTTGAAATCTTTGATTTTTTTGAAAAGAAAAAGAAAATGATTTGAATTTTGAAATAAAAAGTGAAGTCGGAAAATTGAAAATAAAAATTAAAAGATGCAGGAATTTAAACTTTGGTACTAAGATCTACTAGTTAGATCTTAGCATCTACTTGCAAAGCAATAATTTAAAGTGCAGAAATTAAATTACAATAAAAATAAAAAGCAAGAAATTAAAATGCAAAAATAAAATTTTTATTAACTTAAAATTTTAGAATTTAAATACATAAAATTTAAAAAAAAAAGATAATAAAATAAAATAGCCTGATCTCTGATCTTGGATCGGCATTGGCAGAAAGATGGTGTAGAAGCTCGGCTCTTCTTCTCGGCACCCGTTGCTTCGAAGCAGCCTTTAACCCATAGCCTGGCTTCGCCCTGTACCAAAGCTTCACCTTGATCGGAGATGTTGATTTCTGATGGCCTGGGGTCCTTTTTATAGAGCTAGGAGGGCTGGATATTTTTTTCTAAAGGCAATATGGGACTAATGCCTTTGTAATCATCAAAATATAAATAAATTTGGATAAAATTTGAATCAAAATAGCTCTGATATGACTCTGATAAATCTGATAAAATCCAGCCATTCAATAGGAATCCAACGGTCCAAAAATCATCAAAATCGGATGCAGATCAACTCAGATCGGGTCGGATTAAATTCTGGCCGTTGGATCGCGCTTGATCGGAGGAAATCTGGCCGCAAATCATGCGCTTCGGGAGTCCTTGATCACCGTCGGGAGCATTCTGGACCGTCGGATCGATCGCCTGGATCAGGCGCTGCCGTCCGATGGTGATCCGCGTGATGTTGGCAACTGAAAAAAATGCTGAAGCCGTCCGATCCTGACCGCAAACAACCGCATCCGCCGTCCGATCGCGCAATCACTGTTCCCATGGACCGCGTAGGACCGGCCGCACCGCACACCGCAACCAATCAGCGCTTCTGTTGTCGAGTGAAAAGACTAGAATTACCCTTGTGAGCCGCGATAAATTTCTGTAGACCCTTTAAGGGGTCTAGGTCCACCACGTGGCAATCTCTGATTCGCCGGATTTTGCTGAGCTGGCGGTCCACGCCTGGATCGTGGACCGGCTGATGGCTTCAATGGCTGAGTCGGCTTTGATGGCTTGGCTTGGCTTGGTGGCTCGGCTTGCGGAGCCGGCTGAGCCATTTTCTTTTTTATTTAATTTTTATTTATTTTATATTTTTAAAAATTCATATCTTTTCCATTTTAGCTCCGTTTTACTTGAAATTTATTTCGTTGTGATCAAAAAAATGAGCTCTTTCTATTGATAATAAAATTTTATTTTTTAATTTTTATTATTTTTTATTATTTTTTAATTAATTTTTTAATTAATAAAAATATCAATTTTTTTTAAAATTATATATAAATTGATTATTAATTATTAAAAATTAATATAAATTAATTAATAAATTAATACTTTTATTTGTGAATTTATGATGCTTATCAATCGTGAAGGGTGCTAGGGATCTATTCTTATTTGAAGTCATATCAAGTGGATACAAGATTTGAGAAGTTCGATGGCAAGAAAAACTTTACTCTATGGCAGCAAAGAGTAAAGGACTTATTGGTTCAACAAAGAATCTATAAGGTCTTAACAAAAAAAAGATCGAAAAAGATCAGTACTGAGGATTGAGAAAAGTTGGAGAAAATTATTTTTAGCACAATCTGGATGTGCTTAGCCGATCAGGTTTTACCTAAGGTTTGCATATAGACTATGGCAAAGGGGCTTTAAAAGAGACTGGAGAACACATACATGGGGAAGAACATGACGAACAAGTAATGGTTGAAGAAATAGTTGTATAGTCAGAGGATGTTCGAAGGCAGAGATCTTATTGCACATATCCAAAAGTTCAATCAGATGTGTTCTGAGGTGATGAGTTTGGATGTGAAAATCGATGAGGAGGATTGGGCATTGCTGCTATTATGTTCTCTCCTAGATTCGTATGATGGTCTCATAACAATTTTAGTTTATGAAAAGAAGATCCTAAACTATAAAGAGGTTGTTGGTGTGCTCAAATCAAATGAGCAAAGAAAGAAGATCTGCAAGGAAGATCCTAAGTCTGAGATCTTGGCTGTGAATGAAAGACAGGGAAGATCAAAGGAGAAGATAAGAGAAAAATTCAAGGGCAGGTCAAAGTCTCGCGATCAGAGGAAGATGATATTGAAATATTATAAATATCATCAGTCTGGACATTTGAGGAGAGATTATCCCCTTTTGAGATCAAAAAAAGAAAAGGCCAGCAAGAGAGATGATACAGCTTCTATGAGTAGTGGAGAAGACCTGCTAGATGTATCAAATAGATCCATAGAGTGTGATACTATATGGATATTAGATTCAGTATGCTCGCACCATTATACTTCTCATCGAAAGTGGTTTGCTACCTACCAAAAGGTCGATGGTGGAAGTGTCAGTCTTGGAGATGATCATCCATGCAAAGTAGCTGGAATTGGCTCTATCAAGGTGAGGATGTATGATGGGATCATTCGTACATTATCAAATGTCAGGCATGTACCAGAGTTGAAAAGGAATTTGATTTTCTTGGGCTACTTGGAGGAGTAGGGTTATTCTTTTAGTAGCCAGGCTAGGAGTGGATGTCTGAAAATTTCTAAGGAAGCTTTAATGGTGATGAGAAGTAGAAGACTGAGCAACAACCTTTACAGAATCGAAGGCTCAGTAGTAAATGATAGTGTAAAGGTGCTAGTAGTGGCATAGGAGGAGCAGATTCTTTATCGACTGTGGCACTATCGGATGGATCATATGAGTGACTGTAGGCTCACAGAACTAAGTAGAAGAGGTATGATCCCAGCCCTAAAGAAGAAGGGCATAGATCTTTATGAGCCATGTATCTTTGGCAAACAGCATAGGATGAAGTTTGCTAGAAGTACCAAGCTCAGCAAGGGAGTATTGGATTTAGTACACTCGAATGTGTAGGGACCAGCTTCTATATCAACTAGAGGTGGGGCAAAATACTTTCACTTTTATTGATAATTTCTCAAGGAAGGTGTGGGTTTATCTGATTAGAGAAAAATCAGAGGTGTTTATCCGATTCAGAGCCTGGAGAGCTGAAGTAGAGAAGGAGTTAAAAAGATAGATAAAGTGTCTGAGGTCGGATAATGGAGGAAAGTATACTAGCCTAGAGTTCAGGAGGTACTATGAGGAAAATGGCATCAAATGCCATTACATGATGAGGATGACTCCCCAGCAGAATGGTATCATGAAGAGGATGAATCGGATACTGACCGAGAAGGCACGGAGTTTGAGGCTGTAGACATCACTTTCAAAGTTCTTTTGGGGTGATGTCCTAACTTTTTCTTATTTTCTTGTGAACAGATCCCCTCATTATAAACTGAATAGAGGCATTCCAGAGGAGATCTGAAATGGAAAGAAGGTAAAGCTTGGCCACCTGAAAGTCTTCGGTTGCATAGTCTATGCACATGTGGAGGCAACCGAGAGGAGCAAATTAGACCCAAAATCTCAAAAGATGACATTCATAGGATATCCACAAGATGTCAAGGAATACCTACTGTGGGACTTTCAGACACAAAAGTCAGTGATCAGCAGGGACGTTATCTTTGATGAGAAGAGCATCTTGAGGAGGTCTGGGATAGATGGAATTGGGAAAACAAAGGTGAATAGTGGTGGCCAGTCAGAGAATGATGGCATGCAGATTACATCCACTTACAGGAGTGTTCCTATTGAGGTGGAGCTAGGCAAAAAAGTATTGTCTTAGATTAAAAATCAGTATGGAGGGTCGATAGTTCAGACAAATGTGTAGGAGTAGCCACAGACATTAGGTAGAGATGTACCAGTGGGAGTGGCTTTGCATAAGCCCCAGCGTACTATTAGGAGATCGATCAAATATGACATTGATGAGGTTATCTCCTATGCACTCATCACTGCTAATGGAGATCCAGAGAATTATGTAGAGGCCATGGAGAGTGAGGATCATGATTCATGGATGCAGGCCATGATAGAGGAGATGGAATCACTCGAAAAGAATCAGATATGGCAGCTAGTGGATCTTCCAAAGGAGGCTCGACCTATTGGCTCAAAGTGGGTGTTCACAAAGAAAGAAGCACTTTTAGAACAAGGTAGAGTCAGATTCAAAGCAAGGCTGGTAGCAAAGGGATACTCACAAAGGGAAGGGATTGACTACACAAAATTTTTTTTCTATGGTGCGTTATACATCTATTCGAGTTTTGCTGTCACTAGTGGCACAGCATAACATGGAATTGGAACAGATGGACGTGAAGATGACCTTCCTTCATGAGACTTTAGAGGAAAGAATCTACAAGAAGCAGTCAGATGGTTTCATGGAGATGGGATAGGAAGAAAATATGTGTTTACTTAGGAAGTCTTTGTATGGCTTGAAACAATCCCCTCGTCAGTGGTATTGAAGATTTGATAGCTTTATCTTGAGCCTGGGTTTCAGCAGATGTGAACATGATTGTTGTATCTATGTCAAAGATGTAGATGAGGAGGATGCTCTGTACCTATTATTATATGTAGATGATATGCTCATAGCCAGTAGAAGCATGGATGCTGTAAAAAGGTTGAAAAGGGAATTATCATCTAAATTTAAGATGAAAGATTCGGGTCCAGCTGAGAAAATCCTTGGAATGGAGATTTGCAGAGATAGGTGCAAAGGAGTGCTCCATTTGTCATAAGAAAAATATGTCCAGAAGGTTTTGAAGAGGTTTGGGATGGAGAAGGCCAAACCTGCAGAGACACCATTATCGAGCCATATGTCTCTCTCCAAGTTACAGTACCCCCAGTTAGAAGAGGAGAGAAAGTATATGGAATGAGTCCCTTATGCAAATGCTATAGGCAGTGTGATGTACACTATGGTGTGCTGTAGACCAGATATATAGCACATGCTATGAGCATAGTTAGTAAATACATGGCTAACTCTAGGAAGGAACACTGAAAAGCATTGAAATGGATATTAAGATATCTACACGGAATAAGAGATTATGGTTTGATATTTGTGTTAGATATATATGCCCTAAAAGCCAGAATTGGCTGACACTTGTAATACACTTCTAGGGGCAAAATTATAATTTTGACTATAAACAATAAAATGGGTTATTTTCTATCACATATGTGTATTTAGTGTCTGTGATACATCCTTTGAGTTAATGGTAATGATAATTCATATTTTTAAGAGTTGAAAATTTAAGACATGAATAATCATTATTAACTCATAAAATGCTCTCGACTATAGGATCATCACGAGGATGGTAATTAATCCAGAAGGTTGGTGTACAATCACTTCTCCTTAGTAGATGAGTCTTGAGTCTACGGTGTGGAGATACCAGAGCGAGAGTACAGGTACTCGTTAGAGAACGAGGGCACTGAGCGTGACCACCTCGAGTAGTCATTAGGAAGTCTACCTTCTCGTCAATGACTGACTCGATGCTGCAGTAGTGTGTCTGGTTCTTTGACCTGAGGTGCATCGGCAGTTCACCTTGAGGGTGTTATAGTTTGACTACACCATTACTCGGTCTCCTAGCCATATGGAACCCTGAGGTGTATGTTGGCTATAGCATGTTCATTGTAGGAACTGGATTGCATCAAGATGGAATCTATCTACCTCGGTGGTAGAGGAGCAGCCCTATGATGATCATGAGAATCAAGTCCAGAAGCCCATGGCCATGGCAGAGTGAAATAATAGAAAGAGTTTCTATTTAGATTTTCACATTGGACTCGAATCGAATGATTACATCATATGACAGAAACTAGGGTTTGACGAGTTCACCTTAACCCTAATCTGATCGGGGCTCAAGATAGAAGAACTTAATCACACAGGTAGCTGCACCAAGAGGTTCATTCAGCTCTGATGGGTTGCCACCATATACTGCTAGGTGTCACTGGTGGATTTTGGGAGCAATTAGAATGATTTAGATGATCGATCATTCTAGCTGTTCGAATCAGAAGAGTTCTGATCCATCGAAAGGAAGTTTCGATGATGTCGATGATAGAGATCATGACATATCCCATTACCATACAGAACTGAACCTAACTGGGTCACACAAACAAGGGTTTGAATCTGGTGATCATCAATTGAACTGATCTAGTTCAATTGATCTGAATGAGATTCAATTAGGTTCAAGAAAATCGTGCTAGCACTCGATTGAACCTAACGTTCTTCTTTTACTATCATAAATAAGTTGTCCTGACTGAGCCAAAGGAGTTTGTGCTCAATCAGAGGCCTTCATATGGTCTGACTGGAGGTTGTCCAAGTCAGAAAAGGTTGTCTTATTTTGTAAGACATTACCTGCCATTTTTGGTCACCTGCCATTTCTTGTTCTTTGACTTTGGTCAAAAGTCTACCTTTGACTGGTCAAATGTTGACCATTGACACTTTGACTTTTGACCACATGTCATGCACCTATTGGAGAGCTGGTGGGGGCCTGTCCCCTTTTAGAACCTGGCAAGGAGGAGGGCGCACGCCACCCTTGGCGTGTGCCCAAGTTGGAGGCGCCCAGGAGTCCCTTGTTGGACAAGGACTCCATCTCCTTTTTGGATTCCAATTAGAGTTCTCCTAAGAACCAACTTTGACTGGTCTTAGGCACCCTCTAAGGAGGAATCCAGGGGACTCTATTCCCACCAATCAGATTTAGATCTGATTTCACAAAGGGTTGTGATTGGTTGGGAAGAAGAGGAGTTGGATCACAGCTTAGTCTATAAATAAGACCCTGCGCCCAACTCAAAGCAATATTGAAAATTTCCCACGCCCCAAGGCTGCCTCTCTCCCTCCTTCCTCCATGCCAAACCCACCTTCTCCCTCTCCTCTCCATGTCCAAAAGGAGTTTTGGATCTTGGTTGGTGCGATCCAGATCAAGAGAAAGGCGATCAAAAGCTAAGAAGGCTGCGCTGCTGCAAAGGACGACTGCTGATCTTCAAAAGGAGTTTTGAAGATCCTCCAGATCAGATCCAGATCTAATTTTTGGAGATGTGATAGAGAAGAAGAGGATCTCCAGATCCAGCCTGAGTGGATACCGGTAGAGGCCAGGCACTTGCGTGGCTAGATCCAGAACCTTCCGCTGCATACAGGATCATCAACGGGTAATAGGATTACCCTAAATCAAGGTAAATTAAATTTGATTTAATTTACACGAAGAAACCAAGTTTGAGTCATCTAGAATTTAGGATTGTCCGGCTCATGTTCAAAAAGACAACAAGCGGACAAGTTAGAGTTTAGTTCCTTTTAGGCTTGATTCATAGGTTATCCTAAAGAGTCCATAGGATACATTTCTACATTCCAGAAGACCACAATGTTGATTTGTGAGTCGAAATGCCATCTTTTCTTAAAAAATAGGTTTTATCAGATAGCAGCATTGAAAAGTAGATTAGCTTGATGAGGAAAGTCTCACAAGTACCAACGAAGCTAAGGACAATTGGAACCAAAAATTCAAGTTGAGCCAATAAAGAACACTACCTCCGCCACCTCATAGAAAAACATCGGAAAGAGTTTTCCGTTCCCCCTGAAAGATACTAGGTATTATTTCAGAGGAAGTAGAGAAAATGTTCCTCGTAGGTAATGGGTGCTCATGGGTGATTGATCCCCAAAATCTACAATAAGGGCGATATCAGATATCGGAGAAAATGGCTAGAGGCAATGCAGTCAAAAAATTGACTCGATGCATCAATCCAAGTCTGGACCTTGGTAGATCCATCAGAAGATATAGTA
The DNA here is from genome assembly GCA_006176705.1 of Cocos nucifera. Classification (NCBI taxonomy): domain Eukaryota; kingdom Viridiplantae; phylum Streptophyta; class Magnoliopsida; order Arecales; family Arecaceae; genus Cocos; species Cocos nucifera. The sequence continues at coordinate 330,761 of QRFJ01000496.1, forward strand.
CCTATTGGGTGTAAATGGATCTTCAAGAGAAAGATTGGTGCAGATGGAAATTGTAGAGATATTTCAAGGCTAGACTTAGTGGCAAAAAGGTTATGTCAACGCGGAAGGCATTGGGACTATCAGGATACCTTTTTCCCCAGTGGCTATGCTAAAATCCATCCGCTCATTGCTTGCCGTTGCAGCCTATTTTGATTATGAAATTTATTGGCAAATGGACGTGAAAACGGCATTCTTAAATGGGATATCTTGCAGGAAGATATCTATATGGAAATAGCCACTAGGTTTTACATCTCCGTTGGATAACCGATCATAAGGGTGGTCTATGCTCATCGCATGTCATGAGATCACATTCTTCTCATACTTTGGGGCACATTAAAAAAGATCAAATGATCATCTCGAAAGTAATCTCGGAATCATACGCTCATCTTCAATGATGTCGATACAAAACATTTGAGTTTCATCAAAAATTGCAAGAGCAACATCGAAAAAAGAAACTTGTGTCTTCAAAAGGGTCAATGGGAGCGCTGTTGTCTTTCTTCATATTGTACTGTGGACTGACAATCCTCCTTATTGGGAATGATATTCCCACGTTAACGATAGTCCAAATATGGTTGTCCAAATGAATTCTTTTATGAAAGGACCTAGAGTGAAGCATCCTTGTATCTAGGAATTAAGGTTCTATTTAGAGATTAGACCGAAAAGAAATGCTTAGGACTTTCACAGAAGATGTACATAGAGAAAGTATACTAAAGAGGATTTAGTATTGGAAAACTCTAAGAGGGGACTAAATACCTTCAGACATGGTATTCATCTTTCTAAGAAAGATTTGTGCCCTAGCACACCTAAGGAAATAGAATGGCATGAGAAAAGATCCCTTATGCTTCTGCAATAAAAGAGGCTCATGTATGCAGCTATGCTTACACAATTTGGTATAGCCACATCCTGTGAGTGTCACAAGCAGATATCAGTCAAAATCCAGGTGAAGAACCACTGGACTTCTGGAAATTGTATCCTTAAGTATTTAAGAAGAACTAAGGATATGATGTTGTCTTTGCGTAACGGAGAACTCCAAGTCCATGGATACAACAGGACTCGGATTTCCATGGTCGATATAGATGATCGAAAGGTCGACCATCTGGGAGTCTTGTTTGTGTGCAATGGTGGTGCTGTCAGCTGAAAAAACATTTCAAGCAAAACCGTTAATAGCAAATTCCACCATGGAAGCAGAATTTATCGCAGCATCAGAGGCTACGGAAGGAAGCATTCTGGTACAAAGAAGTTTGCTGCAGAAAATGGAGTATAATGCCATCAGATGCCCATTCCTTCTATACTGCAAACAACAATGGCACCATAGCCCTTTGCTTAAGGAGCCAAGGTTTCACTAGAAAATCCAAGCACATAGCGGCGAATACCAACCTCATCCGCGATTACCTCGAGAAGGGTTACGTTCGAGGTCAAGAGAGTCGACATCCATTTAGATAAATGTAGCGACCAACTTACAAAGCCGTTGAGCCAACAGAAGATCGGAAAGCCCACCTTAAAGAAGATGGACTTAGACTGTAGCCAATTGGCCTTCTAGGACAAGTGGGAAGATATACAGTGGCTCAGTTGCACCGGGAAAAGATGCAACCATGTCTATTAGGCATTGGATGCTATGGGCTGGAGGATGAGTTGGGCTCAATATTTCGGATACGGTGAGAGACTCAATTAGGAACCCAGTCTATGCAAATGGTGGGTCTGACTTAACTAAGGAGTGGATCAATATTCTGGATACGGTGAGATTCATGAATTAGAGACCAAGTTTGGGTGCACCATGATTAGAGAATCATTGAACAAGAGTTGTTCACTCATTGGCTAACCCATCACCAATAACTGTTAGGTGAGGTGATGAGTCAGTTGGTGAGACCGCACCACCCACTAGAAATCATTAATCATGGAGATTTTCGCATCTCTACAGAGGGAGTGTAGGGATCCAAAGAAAATAGTGGGAGCTAATTTGTTTAAAAATAAAATCCCTAAATAAATTGGTCAAGTCAAAATTACAGTATCTAACTAGAATCTTTGACTCTCTACAGGAAAATGTCTGCGTCCAACCCATTGGCACGTATCCTGGACACACATAGACTGACCGGACCCAATTATAAAGATTGGCTCAGGAACTACAAAATTATTTTGGGTTCTGAGAAGTTAACCCATGTTTTGGGACCAGGACCCTCCCACCTTACCAGTCCTCCATCCACTGAACAGAGAGCGTCTCTGAAAAAAATGGATAGACGAAGATAATAAGGCCAGATATTACATGTTGGGCTCGATGTCTGATGAGCTCCAGCGCCAACATGAAGATATCGGGACTGCTCGCCAAATGTTGGCTCACCTGCAGGAGATGTTTGGTGAACAGAGTCGCGCAGCCAAATATCAAGTCACAAAATGACTTTTTAAGGCTAAGATGCGTGATGGGCAGTCAGTCCAAGATCACTGTCTGACAATGATGATCAAGGACATGGAAGAGCTTGAGAAGCTCGGTGTGAAGTTAGACTTGGATCTGCAGAATGATATTATTCTGCAATCCTTGACTGATGCATATGGGCAATTCATCATGAATTACCACATGCATAAACTTCAAAATTCCTTGGCCGAATTAATGAATATGCTGGTTACCGCTGAGCTTTCTATGAAAGGCTCTAAAGGCTCAGTTCTTGCTATGGAACGGACTTCTTCCAAAAGAAAGTCTTATGGAAAGAAAAAGAAGTCTGTGAAAAAGCAGAAAGGTGGAAGGATCAAAGAAGAAGAAGGCAGAGCCGAAGAAGAAGGCCGATGTCAAAGGAAAGTGTTTCCATTGCAACAGCGACGGCCATTGGAAGCGGAACTGCCCTACTTACCTGGCCACCCTGAAGAACAAGAAGGAAGGTCCTTCTGGAGGTATGCTCGTTATTGAGTCTAACCTTACGGTTTCTTCTGCATCCAGTTGGGTGCTTGACTCTGGTTCTAGTGCTCATCTGTGCACTTTCATGCAGGGTCTTGAGGATAGCAGGAGGCTGAGGGATGGAGACATGATCCTACGCATCGGTAATGGAGCAAGAGTTGCTGCAGTAGCCGTGGGAACATACCCTCTTCGATTACCATCTGGTTTAGACTTAGTTTTGAAAGACTGTTATTATGTGCCTGCAGCTAGCAGGAATTTGATTTCTGTTTCATGCTTAGCACAAGAAGGCTATGTGATTACCTTCTTTAAGGACCATTGTAACATTCTTTATGAAAGAAATAAAATTGCAAATGGTTTCCTTATTAATGGTCTTTATCAGCTACATATTGATGTACCTGTTCTAACTATCGAGCAAAACGTGAATGCCAAATGACCTAGGGATAGTCCAAATGATAGATATCTATGGCACCTGAGATTAGGTCATATAGCAGAAGATAGGATCAACAAATTAGAGAAAAATGGGCTATTGAGTCCATTGACTTTTGAGTCATATCCAACTTGTGAATCTTGTCTTCAAGGCAAAATGACTAAACTCCCTTTTGTTGGACATGGGGAGAGGGCCACAGATCTCCTTGCCCTAGTACATACTGATGTGTGCGGCCCATTTGATGTGCCGGCTAGAGGCAATTTTGTCTACTTCATTACCTTTACCGATGATCTGTCTAGGTATGGGTATGTGTATCTTATGAGACACAAGTCTGAAGCTTTTGAAAAGTTCAAAGAATTCAGACATGAAGTAGAAAAACAAACTAGAAAACCCATTAAGGTTCTTCGATCAGATCGAGGAGGTGAATACCTTAGCCGAAATTCCTAGACTATCTCAAGGAAAAATGGCATAGTCTCTCAATGGACTCCACCAGGAACACCTCAACTCAACGGGGTTTCAGAATGGAGAAATCGGACCCTATTGGATATGGTTCGATCCATGATGAGCTTCACAGACCTTCCTGATTTTCTTTGGGAACACTTTGTTAACTTCAATTATCTACTGAATAGGGTTCATTGTTAACTTCAATTTATCTACTGAATAGGGTTCCCTCTAAAACCGTTCCTACCACACCGTATGAGATATGGCACGGTAAGAAACCAAGTCTGAGTCATCTCAGAATTTGGGGTTGTCCGGCTCATGTCAAAAGACAACAAGCGGACAAGTTAGAGTTTAGGTCCTTTAGAGCTCGATTCATAGGATATCCTAAAGAGTCATTAGGATACTATTTCTACATTCCAGAAGACCACAATGTGATTGTGAGTCGACATCGACATGCCATCTTTCTTGAAAAATAGTTTATTCAAGATAGCGGCATTGAAAAGTGGAAAGCTTGATAGAGAAAGTCAAGCTTGATGAGAAAGTCTCACAAGCAGAACGAGCTAAGGACCAATTGGAACCAAATCAGGTTGAGCCAATAAGAACACTACCTCCTCCACCTCGTAGATCGGAAAGAGTTTTTCCGTCCCCCTGAAAGATACTTAGGTATTATTTCAGAGGAAGTAGAGAAAATGTTCCTCGTAGGTAATGGTGCTCATGGTGATGATCCCAAAACCTACAATGAGGCGATATCAGATATCGACTCCGAGAAATGGCTAGAGGCAATGCAGTCAGAAATTGACTCGATGCACTCAAACCAAGTCTGGACCTTGGTAGATCCACCAGAAGGTATAGTACCTATTGGGTGTAAATGGATCTTCAAGAGAAAGATTGGTGCAGATGGGAATGTGGAGACATTCAAGGCTAGACTAGTGGCAAAAGGTTATAGTCAACGCGAAGGCATTGACTATCAGGATACCTTTTCCCCAGTGGCTATGCTAAAATCCATCCGCACATTGCTTGCCGTTGCAGCCTATTTCGATTATGAAATATGGCAAATGGACGTGAAAACGGCATTCTTAAATGGATATCTTGAGGAAGATATCTATATGGAACAGCCGCTAGGTTTCACATCCAGTGATACTGATCACAAGGTTTGCAAGCTGCAAAGGTCCATATATGGACTTAAGCAAGCATCTCGGAGCTGGAACACTCATTTCAATGATGTGATCAAAATTTGGTTTCATCAAAAATGAAGAGGAACCGTGTGTCTTCAAAAAGGTCAGTGGGAGCGCTGTTGTCTTCCTCGTATTGTACGTGGATGACATCCTCCTTATTGGGAATGATATTCCCATGTTGACATAGTCAAATTATGGTTGTCCAAGGAATTCTCCATGAAAGACCTAGGTGAAGCATCCTTTATTCTAGGAATTAAGGTCTATAGGGATAGACCGAATAGGATGCTAGGACTTTCACAGAAGATGTACATAGAGAAAGTACTAAAGAGGTTTAGTATGGAAAACTCTAAGAGGGGATTAATACCCTTCAGACATGGTATTCATCTTTCCAAGAAGATGTGCCCTAGCACACCTGAGGAAATAGAACGCATGAGCAAGATCCCTTATGCTTCTGCAATAGGGAGCCTCATGTATGCCATGCTATGTACACGACCTGATATAGCCCATGCTGTGAGTGTCACAAGCAGATATCAGTCAAATCCAGGTGAAGAACACTGGACTTCTGTGAAATGTATCCTTAAGTACTTGAGAAGAACTAAGGATATGATGTTGGTCTTTGGTAATGGAGAACTCCAAGTCCAGGGATACACAGACTCGGATTTCATGTCCGATATAGATGATCGAAAGTCGACATCTGGGAGTCTGTTTGTGTGCAATGGTGGTGCTGTCAGCTGGAAAAAGAGTTCCAAGCAAACCGTGATAGCAGATTCCACCATGGAAGCAGAATATATCGCTGCATCAGAGGCTGCGAAGGAAGCATTCTGGTACAAGAAGTTTGCTGCAGAAATTGGAGTAATGCCATCAGATGCCATTCCTCTATACTGCGACAACAATGGCCCCATAGCCCTTGCTAAGGAGCCGAGGTCTCACCAGAAATCCAAGCACATTGAGCGGCGATACCACCTCATCCGCGATTACCTCGAGAAGGGTTACGTCGAGGTCAAGAGAGTCAACTCCATAGATAATGTGGCAGACCCACTTACAAAGCCGTTGGGCCAGCAGAAGATCGAAGCCCACCTTGAGAAGATGGGACTTAGACTTGTAGCCAATTGGCTTTAGGACAAGTGGGAGATTGTTAGATATATGTGCCCTAGAAGCCAGAATTGGCTGACACTTGTAATACACTTCTAGGGGCAAAATTATAATTTTGACTATAATAAATAAAATGGGTTATTTTCTATCACATATGTGTATTTAGTGTCTGTGATACATCCTTTGAGTTAATGGTAATGATAATTCATATTTTCAAGAGTTGAAAATTTAAGACATGAATAATCATTATTAACTCATAAAATGCTCCCGACCATAGGATCATCACGAGGATGGTGATTGATCCGGAAGGTTGGTGTACAATCGCTTCTCTTTAGTAGATGAGTCTTGAGTCTACGGTGTGGAGACACCGGAGCGAGAGTACAGGTACTCGTTAGAGAACGAGGGCACTGAGCGTGACCACCTCGAGTAGTCATTAGGGAGTCTACCTTCTCGTCAATGACTGACTCGATGCTGCAGTAGTGTGTCTGGTTCTTTGACCTGAGGTGCATCGGCAGTTCACCTTGAGGGTGTTATAGTTTGACTACACCATTACTCGGTCTCCTAGCCATATGGAATCCCTGAGGTGTATGTTGGCTATAGCATGTTCATTGTAGGAACTGGATGGCATCAAGATGGAATCTATCTACCTCGGTGGTAGAGGAGCAGCCCTATGATGAATCATGAGAATCAAGTCCAGAAGTCCATGGCAATGGCAGAGTGAAATAATAGAAAGAGTTTCTATTTAGATTTTCACATTGGACTCGAATCGAATGATTACATCATATGACAGAGACTAGGGTTTGACGAGTTCACCTTAACCCTAATCTGATCGGGGCTCAAGATAGAAGAACTTAATCACACAGGTAGCTGCACCAAGAGGTTCGCATTCAGCTCTGATGGGTTGCCACCATATACTGCTAGGTGTCACTGGTGGATTTTGGGAGCAATTAGAATGATTTAGATGATCGATCATTCTAGCTGTTCGAATCAGAAGAGTTCTGATCCATCGAAAGGAGTTTCGATGATGTCGATGATAGAGATCATGACATATCCCATTACCATACAGAACTGAACCTAACTGGGTCACACAAACAAGGGTTTGAATCTGGTGATCATCAATTGAACTGATCTAGTTCAATTGATCTGAATGAGATTCAATTAGGTTCAAGAAAATCGTGCTAGCACTCGATTGAACCTAACGTTCTTCTTTTACTATCATAAATAAGTTGTCCTGACTGAGCCAAAGGAGTTTGTGCTCAATCAGAGGCCTTCATATGGTCTGACTGGAGGTTGTCCAAGTCAGAAAAGGTTGTCTTATTTTGTAAGACATTACCTGTCCATTTTTGGTCACCTGCCATTTCTTGTTCTTTGACTTTGGTCAAAAGTCTACCTTTGACTGGTCAAATGTTGACCATTGACACTTTGACTTTTGACCACATGTCATGCACCTATTGGAGAGCTGGTGGGGGCCTTGTCCCCCTGCCAGAACCTGGCAAGGAGGAGGGCGCACGCCACCCTTGGCGTGTGCCCAAGTTGGAGGCGCCTAGGAGTCCCTTGTTGGACAGGGACTCCATCTCCTTTTTGGATTCCAATTAGAGTTCTCCTAAGAACCAACTTTGACTGGTCTTAGGTGCACCCTCTAAGGAGGAATCCAGGGGACTCTATTCCCACCAATCAGATTTAGATCTGATTTCACAAAGGGTTGTGATTGGTTGGGAAGAAGAGGAGTTGGATCACAGACAGTCTATAAATAAGACCCTACGCCCAACTCAAGAGTATTGAAAAATTCCCACATGCCCCAAGGCTGCCTCTCTCCTCCTCCTCCTCCATGCCAAAGCCCACCTTCTCCCTCTCCTCTCCATGTCCAAAAGTAGTTTTGGATCTTGGTTGGTGCGAATCCAGATCAGAAGAAAGGCGATCAAAAGCTAGAAGGCTGCGCTGCTGCAAAGGACAACTGCTGATCTTCAAAAGGAGTTTTGAAGATCCTCCAGAATCAGATCCAGATCTAATTTTTGGAGACATGATAGAGAAGAAAAGGATCTCCAAATTCAGCCTGAGTGGATATTGGTAGAGGCCAGGCACTTGCGTGGCTAGATCTAGAACCTTCTGCTGCTTACAAAATCATCAATGGGTAATAGGATTACCCTACGTCAAGGTAAATTTAATTTAATTTAATTTATCTAAATTTAATTTAATTATTAAAATAATAAGAATCAAATCTGAAACATCTTAGATCTGATCTGGATCAAAAAAAAAATTTTAAAATATATCTCTTGATTCGATCAAATCTGAATGAATCTGATCCAGAAAATCAGGATTTTCCTTCAATTTGGTGGGCAGTTGGAAGGATTTAGAGAACAATCTATGAAGATATGTAAAGGTTTAGGTCCTTTGGAAGGATTTGTTGATGCAAATTATGCTGATGATCTTAATACAAGAAGGTCTACTACTGGATACATCTTCTATGTATATGGTGGATCGGTATCTTAGAGATCAATCCTTCAGCCAATCATGGCCTTGTCTACCATAAAGGCTGAGTATATTGGGATAATGGAGGCTACAAAGGAAGCCGTTTGGCTTAGGAGGCTGATTGATGAGTTGGGGGTGGAGCACAGTAAGGTTACACTATTCAATGATAGTTAGAGTACTCTGTTGTTGGCATAGAACCCAATATATCATGCACACACAAAGTATATAGACATGAGGTACCATAGGATCAAAGAGCTGGTGGAGAAAGGTGAAATGGAACTAATGAAGATCCATATTAAGGAGAATCAATCTGATGCAGTCATGAAGGTACTCCCCAGAGACAACTTTTAGAGATGTGTGGCATGGATGGGTCTATTGAGAAGAGATGAGTTCACAAGAACTTGAAAGCACCAAGATAGAGAATGTGAGCTCAGAAGTGGCACTCCCAAGTCTTGAAAATATGAGAAGATAGATCATAAAAAGATGGGAGCAAGTCGGAAGAAGAATCAGTCTCAATAGTAAAGTTTAGAAACTGGGTCGGCTCACTCTGAGATTGAGCCGGCTCAGTTGAAAACTGAGTCGGCTCAGTCTAGGACTGGGTTGGCTAGGTCTCAGAGAAAAATCTAGATAGAGAGCAATATTTTTGGGCTATTGGCATGGTACACAACTGAGTCGACTCAGTCTTCCAGTTGCAGGTTAGCCAGCTCAGTCTGAAACTAGGTTGGCTCAGTTTTCGTGGGTTATTATTTTATGTACGTTGGTTGTTGGGATTTGAGAAGTTTTTCTATGAGCTTGGACTTGACCCTTTGTAAAGTATATATACTGAAAATAGATCAAGATTATGAGAGTACTAAAATATACTGAATAAAAGCTCTTTTCTTCCAAAAATCTCTTCTTCTCTTCATCTCTATTCCTTGATTTATTTGATTATGCTTCCACAGAGATCTCTAAGAAGTATTTTCTTATTGCTTGGCTAATCATCGATGGCCACACCAATCCGTGTGGGAAGAGCGCATATTCTCAATAGTATGAAACTTCGAGGGTCGTCGGTGGTGGTGATAGCGATGGTAGAGGGAGGGGCTGGCGCTAGAGGTAGCCTACGAGAGACAGACAGAGATAGTAATATATAATGAGAGACAAAGAGAGAAGAGTGATAGAGAGAAAGAGTGAAGAGAGAGAAAGAGGGAAGAGAGAGGAAAGGGAGAGAGACAAAAAGAGAGAGTAGGGAGGTCGAGGGGGCAGCGGTGATGTAAGAGAGAGGGGGTGTGGCAGTGGGTCTGGCCAAGGAAATAGAGGAGAGAAAGAGAGAGAGAGAGATAGGTAGGGCTGGTTGGGGAAGAGGGAGGTGGGGCAGCTAGAAAAGGAGGAGGTGGGGGAGGTGGCGGGGCCAATCAGGAAGGAGGAGGTGGGGGAGGTGGCAGGGCCAGCCAAAAAAGATGGAGGAGGTGGGGTCGGTGGGGGAAAAGGGTGGTGGGGCCAGCCAGGGAAGAAGAAGGAGCCAGGAAAGGAGGGGGCCGATTGGGGAAGAAGGAGGAGGCGACATCGATTAAGGAAGAAAGAGGAGGTGGGGCTGACCGACGGATGTTGAGGACGAGCATGTTGATTGTGGCAGGCCGACGGTGGAGAGGTGGGAGAGAAAGAGGGAGAGAGGGAGGAGGACCTCACCGATAGTGGAGAGGAGGGTGAGAGAGAGAGATTAAGAAAGGAAAAATGAAAATGAGGCTGGTCGGGGGGGGGAAATGAAAGCTACTACCATAGACCTATTGCAGTAGTTTCTGAAAGCCGCTACTATAGGCCTATTGCAATGGTTCCTAAACCACTGCCATAGTTTAACATTAAATTTTTTTTATCTTTCTTTGAATATGATATAATTTTAAAATTTAAAGCACATCTTCATTGTTCATTATCTAAATAATTATCATTAAAGTATTATCACAAAAAACTACCTCGATCCAATATCCCTAGCTTCATCGATTAGTAAAATTAAATTTTGATGACCATGATGATCTAATATATGGAGACCACTGATGGATCCAAAAACCTGCAATGATAATCTTAGTGATATTTGTAGCACACTATCAAAGTTTCACTTCAATTGGATATTATTATCATGATCAATTTAGTATGGGATGATTTCGATCATTAACTAAAAAATGAGTGATCAAAAGATCAAACGACATTCGATTACAAGATAATTTTTAAAATAAATGATCTTGGCTACTACTTTAATCATTTTTACAGTGGTGATTATAAAATTTAAACCATTATCTAAGAATGATCTAAAACTATACATCACTCGATACTCATTCTTAAACTTCTTAAGTAATTATGCTTGTACTTTTGCAAGATTTGCTCAACATGAATAGTTCATATATAAATGATTTGAATTTTATGATCATCATCATACAAAATGATTAATATTGTAGCAAAGATCATTTATCTAAAAAATCATCTTATAATAGGATGTCGTTTGGCCTTTTGATTACTTGTTTCTCATTTAACGGTCAAAATCATTCTATACTAAATTGACCATGATAACAATATCTGATCGAAATAAAATTTTAATAGTATGCTATAAACATTACTGAGATCATCGTAACAAGTTTTTGAATCCATCAATGACTTTATCTATCAGATCACTACACGGTTGTTCATGGTCGAGGAAATCAAATTTTATGGATCGACATAGCTAGGACGATTGGATCGACAAGGTCTTTTGTGATGATACTCTAATGATAATTATTTACATAATGAATGGTAAAGATGGATATTAAATTTTAGAATTATATCATATCTAGAGAAAAAATATGAAAAAAAATATATAGCAGTAGTTACAAATAACCACTGTCATAGGTCCACCTATGGCAGCGGTTACTAATAACTACCATAATAGTTCGGATCTATGGCAGTGGTTACAAATAACCACTACTATAGATTTGACATATAGCAGTGGTTAAGTAAACCGCTGCCATTGATTTTATCTAGTGCAATAGTTATACATAACTGCTATCGTATGTCAAAGTAATAGTAGTGGTCACATATAATCACTATCATAAATTGAGATTATGGAAGCTATTAAGTAATCGCTGTCATATGTCCAACCTATTATAGTGGTTGTCAGTAACTACTATCATAGATTGGACCTATGGTAGTGGTTATTCGTATCCGCTGCTATAGATCAACCTATGGTAGTGGTTTATTTTAACAGCTGCTATAAGGTAGGCATATGGCAACGTTCATAATAACTGCTATCTTAGAGTCTATGGTAGTAGTTTTCAAACTGCTATAATAGTAAGCACTGCCATAGCCTCTTTCTGTAGTAGAGGAAAGAAGAAAGAAAAAAGAAAACAAAAAAAAAGAGAAAAGAAAGAAAGAGAAAAAAGAAGAAAGAAAAAAGAGAAAAGAAAAGAAGAGAGAAAATTCTCTCTCTTTCCTCTCTCCTAGATTTGAGTTCGAATCCCCACTTTCTCTCTCCAAAAAGAATGACTTTCTCTCTCCACTTTCTCTCTAGTTTCTCTCTAGTTTCTCTCTATAGATTTTCTCTGTCTAGAGTTATACTCTTTCTATGGTGTTTTCTCCTCTTCATGGATTTTTCTTCCTAGATCTGATCTAGTAAAGAAGTTACTTTCAATAATTTTGATTCAATCCTAAAAAAAAAAATTTGATTCTTAGTCATTGGACAGTGTGCCAGCATCCACATTGATCGAATTGAGTATCATTAGATTTCATCATCAATTTGCATCCTAGCATCCTACCTTGATCCGTGATTTGTAGTTGATCGATTTGATGCCCTAGATTTAATCGACTGAATGTTAGGTACTACCGCATAGCTAGCCCTATAAGGATTTAGGATTTTTAAGTAATTATGATTAAATTTTTATAAGTGTATGATTTTGAATACTAGGTTTCTGAAAAAGAAATTTTTAAAATTATATGGATTCATTGGAGTACATGTGAAGTAAGTAATGATTTACCTTCTCTAGAGTTCTCATTTATATAATATTATTTTAAATATTAAATAAATTATTAATTCATTTATATATGATTTATGAATCTTATGAAAATATGTTTTCACATGAAAATTATTATAAATTTTTTAAAAAATATATTTTCTATATTATTTATTAATCTAAAATTGTATATACATATTTGATTTGATTATGAACTATATGTTATTTTATGAAAAGGATTTTGATATAAATTGGATTTGGACTCTTAGCCTAACTATGTTCTGAACTCTGCTAATTGGATGTTATGCATTGGCAATCTAAGCTCATGATTTTGTTTCTAGTCTGGCCACAGGATATAATTATGGTATTCTGACATTGCTATAGGGTATAAGTGTGGTATTCCGACCCTACCATCGGATATAAGTGTGGTACTTTGGTCCTACAATGGGATATAAGTGTGGTATTCTAGCTCGATGATAGGATATAAGTATGGTCATAGTTAAAGGATAATGAGTTAAGTGGAATTTATTTTGAGTCGGATTTTTTAATACAATTGGTTTTGAAATCAGAATATGATTATACATGTGAATATTTTAAAAGATACTGACATTATTGAATTCTTGTTTTGAATATGAATCTGATTATATTTGTATGTTGATTAATGATAAACTATATTTGATATTTACAACTTATATTATCAAATAAATTATCTAGAAGGTATTCATTGCTTACTGGGCTATTTAGCTCATGGTGAGTTTTTATTTATTTTTATGGATTCAGAGATCTAGCTTGATTCGGAGATTCAGTATGAGAGAGCGATATAAAGCCAAAGTTTGATATTTTATTTTAGATTAGAATTTATTGAGCTTTGATACAAAACTATATAGAATTTTATTTCATAAGATATTTATTTAGTTATTTGAAATAAAGTTGAATATTAATTATTATTCTGCTGTTGCTTTATGATATTTTGATAAGATGCTTTGCTTGCTTGTGGAGAGAGTTTGTTATAAGTATGCGATAGTTGTCATAATCCCTGGCTCGCGATCTCAGATCGAGGGCATGTCAACCAAAGTTGTATCAAAGCAAAAGTGGACAAAACTATGACACACGGAATCAGACATGAATGTACGTGGATAGACATTAGCAACATTGGACAATAACTTATAATGACTGTGATAACTTAGAAACTTAGATTAAAAATAAGTGCATTGATGGAATTAAATCAGAGTATGCAGTAGAAGCATAGTGGTCTGAATTATTTTCAAGCTGATGAGAACAATGATTTGATTTGAAAAGTGTTATGATTTAGAAATTCAAGGGTTAATTATAATTTGAGGTAAAAGTAATCCTGAACTTTTGAGGATCCATACAAGAAAAATTTTAAGGATGAATTTTTTTTTTTTAGTAGGAAAGAATGTAATACCCAGCCCTCAACATAGTTTAAAAAAATGTGTTACACAAATCTTAAAGTAGTAAAAAAATAAAAAAGAAGAGGAAAATAGGGAGAGGACTTCCAACGGGAGTCCTCTCCCGTGGACTCCCAATTGGAGTTGATGAATGACTTTGGTGAGGAGTCCAACTCCTCCCCTGTTCACCCTCTATTTAAAGGGACTGAGTCCCTTGTGAAGCCCCCATCACCGATTGTCGAACCTTATTGGAAAAGTCTCCAACTTCATTTGAACACCCTCTTCTGGTCAGCCTTAAATCCTTGCAAGAGACAACGTTAGGAGTCCCATCTCTTATTATTTCTCTTCCCTAGGTCTTCTCCCATCTCTAGAAAGCCACCACCGATCGGATTCCAATTGCCGGATTTTGGTCAAAAGGGTGGTCGAATCAATTTTTCTATTTTTTTGCCATCTTTCTCTTAGATTTTTTCAGCACCGATGGTCACTCTGACTGTCGATATGAGTTCGCTGGGACTTGCTGTAGCAGGCCTGGCTACCGCCATCCACTTCCCGCTAGATGTGGCCTCTGACTAGAGAAACAAGAATGGACCACTCAATCCCCTGTTTTGCTCTAAGACCCATGAGAAGAAAGATAGAGGAAGAAGAAAGAAAAAAAGGAAAAGGAAAAAAAAACAAAAGAAAAAGAGAAAAAGAAAGAAAGAAAGAAAGAAAGAAAAAAAGAAAAGAAAAGAAGAGAGAAAATTCTCTCTCTTCCCTCTCTCTCAAATATGAGTTTGAATCCCCACTTTCTCTCTCCAAAAAGAATGACTTTCTCTCTCTAGTTCTCTTTATAGATTTTCTCTCTCTAAAGCTATCTTCTCTCTATGGAGTTCTCTCTCTCTTCATGGATTTTTTTTTCTAGATTTGATCTAGTAGAGAATTCACTTTCAATAATTTTGTTCCAATCCTAATAAAAAGATTCTGATTCTCTGTCATTGAATATCATGCTAGCGCGCATATTGATTGAACTAAGTATCATGAGATTTCATCACCGATTTGCATCCTAGCATCCTACCTTGACCTATTATTTGTAGTTGATCAATATATTGCCCTATATTTAACCAATTGGATGTCGGGTATTACCATATAGCCAGCCCTACAGGGATTTAGGATTTTTAAATAATTGTGATTAAATTTTCATAAGAGCATGATTTTGGATATTAAGATTTTAAAAGAGAAATTTCTGAGATTATGTGGATTCATTGGAGTACATGTGAGGTAAGTAATGATCTATCTTATCTAGATTTTTTATTTATATAATGTTATTTTGAATATCAAATAAAGTGTTAATTGATTTATATGTGATTTATAAATCTAATGAAAATATGTTTTTGCATGAAAATTAATATGGAATTTTTAAATAATATTTTTTATACTATTTATCAATCTAAAATCCTATATGCATATTTTTGATTTGATTATGAAATACTTATTATTTTATGAAAAAAATTTTGATGTGAATCGGATTTAGCCTGTTAGTCTGATTATGTTCTAAACCCTGCCAATTCAGGATTATGCATTAGCACTCTAAGCTCATGATTTTGTTTCTGACCTATCATAAGATATAACTATGGTATTCTGGCCCCGCCATAAGGTATTAGTATTCCAACAACACCATAAGGTATAAGTGTGGTATTTTGATCCCATAATAAGATATAAATGTGGTATTCCAGTCCAACCATAGGATATAAGTGTGGTCATAGTTGAGGGTTGATAGTTAAGTAAAATTTATTTTGAGTTAGATTTTTGAAAATGAGTAGTTTCGAATTAGAATATAATTATGTATATGAATATTTTGAAAGATACCGTCAATATTGAATTCTTATTTTGAATATGAATATGATTATGTTTGTACACTAATTAATGATAAAGTGTATTTGATATTTGCAACTTATATTATCATATGAATTATTTAGAAGGTATTCATTTTTTACTGGGTTGTTTAGCTTATGATGAGTTTCTATTTATTTTTATAGATTTAGAGATGTAGCATAATTCGAAGATTCGGTATAAGAGAGCGAATTAAAGGTAGAGTTTAATATTTTATTTTAGATTAGGATTTATTGAGCTTTGATACAAAACTATGAAATTTTATTTTGTAAGATATTTGATTTAGTTATTTAAAATAAAATTTAAAATTAATCATTATTTCACTATTGTTTTATGATATCATGATAAGATGCCTTGGATACTTGTGGAAAGAGTCTTCTATAAATATGTAGTAGTTGTCATGACTCGTGGCTGGCAATCTCGGGTCAGGAGCATGACACTCTATCTATAGATTGAATAATAAAAAAGTAAAACAATTATATATACTCTATGAGACTTTTAAATGTTTATTAACTCTTAATTATCAAAATAGTAAATAATACCTATCAACTAAACTATCTTACTAACTTCCAATTATTTATGTCCTACCACATTGGATTTCTATATTCGTATTGGGTCAACTAACTTGATTATTTCAGAACACCATTTCAAGTCTAGATCAATTCACTCTATTATATTTTGTTTAACCATAAAAGAAGAAAGTTGAATGTTCAAGAGATTACTTGTTTTGGGGGATAGGTTTGAGAGGAAACCCTATACTCCATAGTCTCTAATTTTCTATAATGAAACTTTAACATTGTCTCTGCTTATGAACATAGGTCAATAGATTGAACCACATAAATATTGTGTTATCATCATTTTTATTTTTCTTCTTATTTCATTATGATCTCTTGCCTATCCCAATAGTTTATATTTTGTAGTAGCTTTTATTTATTAACATGCTCTTTATCTTCCACCGTTGTCATGTTGTTCTTACTTTAAATTTCATGATTCATTTCTAACCTTCCCTTTTCCTTTTTGTAAATGATTAATATGGATTACTTTTCGATATACAACATAATTATTTTATTAATTTGACTAAATAATATCAGCATTTTTTAAATTAAAATCAAAGAAAAATTGTAATATTTTGTTGGTCACTCAAAATGTTGGCTGTTAATGTTCAAGATTACCTTCATAGGTCAAATTAGTCTAGTATGGTATCATCTCATAAGTTGCATCAAAATTTGTCCTTGCCAAATGAAAACCTAAAATACTTATTAATCCCTTCTTATTAATGTGCCCAAGGTTTTAATGTTTAAGTTTAGCCCTTGTTGCCAATGTGCCCAATGATCTTCACTACCCAAAGATGTCACCTAAATGTGCTTATAGCTAAACCCACTTGCATATGTCGCTTCATCATGATCTTGTGAACCTCCACTTGGCTATGATAGAGTTGAACAAACTTAATTTTCGTAGCCTTATCTTGCCCATGCATTGTGAAGATTTTTTGTTTTCCATTGTTGCTTAAGTCCACCTAAATGAAACCTAAGTTTCAATCAAAAAATATTCATAACCTTTTCTCCTTTCTTCACCACTTTAAAACTTGAGGTGACCTTCACAACTACACCTATTGTCATGCACCTGTGACTCTTGGAATCTAGTTCATTTAGTGAGATTAAATTTCATTTAGCTTCTGGATATGCCTAACACTGGTTAAGGTTTGCAAAGTGCAATCAAGCAAATTCATTTTATACTCCCTATGTTTGTAACTCACTACAACAAAAATAGCCTATAGTGATGGAATTTTAGTAATACTCAAAAAAGAAGTGTTACTGTAAACATTCTCGTATAATGATTTCAAGAAATATTATAAAAGATATATAATATTGTAGCACTTCATTAAGAGTGCTACTAAAACGTATGATGCATCAACAATTTCTTATAACCACTATAAGAAATTTCATTCTATAATAATAGTTTTAAAAATTATCATAGAAAATCTATAATACTATAATGATTATTTATAGATATTGTTAAAATTTTTAATATTATGGTGGTATCTTGCAAGAATAATATTTTCTAATGAAATAAAATTAATCGATAATATTTATAATTTTATTCTAGAATATTAACTATTTATCAATGAAATTAGTTTTACCATTTATGCATCATTGTATAACTAATAGCTTTTATTATTAATTATTTATGTTTATTTTTATGATAAATTAGTATCATTGTAAATTAATTTAGAGTTTTTGTGGTGATAATATTTTAACATTAAATATGTATTTATTTTTTTAAAAAATATTTTATATATTTAATAAAATTTAAAATTAATATCATTTTAACTATATGAGTCAAAATAGTTTAATAATTAACTAAAAATAGTTCTTGATATAAAATTTGTTGCCAATATTGAGTGCAACGTACCATAACCAAGTAATGTTCTATGGTATAATTTTGAAAATTTTGCATAGAATTAGATTTAACCAAGAATCTGTATCATTAATCCAACCTAATTTGTATTAAAAATATATAAAAAATCTAAAGACTACTTATATAACATGTATGATATAAGCTTTTAAGAATATTATATATTAAATATGATTACTTTTAATTGTAGTATAAAAAAGAAGAATATGAATTATTTGCTTATAAAGAACTTTAGAAAACATATTTATGAGAAATATATTAAGTTTTTTATTTTTTAGAATATTTTAAATAAAAAGTTTTTAAAATATTATAAAGAATAAAATGAAGTAATTTAATTTTATTTTCTTTCAAAAAGAAGTGGACTGAGTTTTTTATTAAAATAATTAATTATTAAAATTAAAATACCTAATATATATGAAATAACTATGCTTTATAATATGAATAAGTATAATAAACCGTAATTTCAAATTAGAAGCTATTGTTATCACAATAGCTTAGTTGTAGGCAACTTTTCAAGTAGTCTTAGGTTCGATTCCTTGTATAGGTGTTTTCATTAAAATTGCCTACTACTTAACCACTATAAAAATAAAGTACATTTATTTTAAATATATCAGATATTTTAATTTTAATAATTAATTATTTTCACAAAATGTTAAGTCCCCTTGTTTTAGAAAGAAAATTAAAAATAAATTACTTCATTTTCTTCTTTATAATATTTTGGAAAATTTTTTATTTAAATATCCTAAAAATATAAATAATTTTGATATATTTCTATAATCATAAATATCTTCTTCTAAAGTTCTTTAAAAAAATATAATTCATTATTCTTTTTATTTATACTATAATTAAAAGGTAATGGTATTTACTATAGAATATTTTTAAAACCTTATACCATACATTTATATATATAGTATTTAATTTTTTCATATATTTTTAATATAGATTAGGTTGGAATGGTGATCCAAACTCTTGTTTAAATATGTTTCTATGTATATTTTTAATAATTACATCATAGATCATTTCTTGGTTATAGTATGTTGCATTCAATATTGATAGTAAATTTTATATCAACAACTATTTTTATTTAATTGTTAAACTATCTTAACTCATTTAGTTAAAATCATATTAATTTTAAAATTTATTAAATATATGTAATATATTTTTTAAAAATTCAAATACATATTTAGTAATAAAATATTATCATCACAAAAATTTCAAATTAATTTATGATGATACTAATTTATCATAAAAATAAACCATAAATAATTAATAATTAAAGCTATTAGTTACACAATGATGTATAAATGGTAAAAATTATTTCATTAATAAATAGTCAATATTTTATAATAAAATTATAAATATTGTCAATTAAGTTATATTTAACTAGAAAATGTTGTTCTTGCAAGATACCATAGTAACACTAAAAATTTTAGCAATATATGTAAATAATTTTTATAATTTTATAGATTTTCTATAATAATTTTTAGAATTATTACTATAGAATGCAATTTTTTGTAGTGGTTATAAAATACCATCGCTCTTAATAAAGTGCTACAATATTGTATATTGTATATCGTTTATGATATTTCTTAAATTTATTACTAGTATTTATAGTAACACATTTTTTAAGTATCACTAAAATTCCATTACTATAGAGTATTTTTATTATAGCATTGGATCATGATGCCATTTCAACTAGGCAAATATACCATCAGATGCAAATTGGTATATAAGATCATGTACAAGTTTGATGGTAGTATTGAATGACATGAAGGGAGGTTTGTTACTAAAAGCTACACTCAAGCTGAAAGCTTAGATTATTATAAAACATTCACTAGTGTTGCTAAATTAGTCATAATTTATTGTTTTTATTACTATTGCAGCTGCAAAATATTGGACTTTGCATCAATTTGATGTCAATAATGCCTTCCTCTATAGCAATTTAACGAGAAAGTTTGCATGCAACTGCCACTAGATTTTCTTGAAACAGAGAGAAAAGAGAGTAGTTGGTCCATCCGGTCAACAAATTCTCGTCTTAAATAGGCCTCTTGTAACTTGTTTTCCAAATTCTCCAAAACTCTACTCTAGGTAGGTTTCACTCAATTACTTGCCATTATTTACTTTTTACGCTTAAATCTAAAGGCAACATCACCATTGTGCTTATTGTGCTTGTTTATGTTGATGATATACTTATTATTGGTAGTGATCCCTCTTTCATTCCTTCCACTAAATCTTTCCTCGAAGATCAATTTCAAATCAAAGATCTCAGCACACTTAAAAATACTTTGTGGGCATTGAAGTTGGATGCTCAAGTAAAAGTATTATTCTCTTTCAATAGAAATATATATGCATTAAATATCCTAGAGATATAGTTGTTCTAGGTGCCAAACCAGCATGCAACGTGATGAAGCAAAATCTAAAGTTATTGCTTGATGTTGGAGAACCTTTGCATGATCCTTGACCCTACAGATATTTAAGATCAATCTCCCAATCATTCGACCTAATATTATCTTTATTGTCAATCTTCTCAATCAATTTATGATGGCACTATGCTAACCATAGATGGATATTGTTTTTAGAGTCTTCAAGCTCCTCAAATCATGCTCCGGCTTTGGTATTCCTATACCTACTTCGAACAACTTTCATCATAGTATTTATCATGATGCTAATTGGGTATAGTTTTTCCACTACTCAATGTTCTATTGCAAGTTATTGTAGCTTTCATGGTACAACCCTATCTCATGGTGCACAAAGAAGCAAAGTACCATCTCTCACTCCACCTTTGAGGCTGAATATTGATCAATGGCTTTTACCACTTTTAAATCTACTCTCTAACTTGGTGATTCACCACCCTCAGCCTATGTTTCTCTACTTTGATAGCCAGGTAGCACTTCATATTGCTGCCAACCTTATATTCCATGAGCATATAAAACATATTGAAATAAATTGTTATGCCGTCTGAGAAAAATTACAAGAAGGCACAACCCAAACTAATTTCCTTCAAAGGGACCACTAGTGTGCAAACATTTTTCCCAAGGCTTTGAGTCATGATCAATTTCTTTATCCACTAGGCAACCAATTATGTGTTATGGATCCACGTATACCAACTTGAGAAGTATTACAATTATAAAAATCATGCACAATCTAGCTCACTATAGCATGCTCAATCTCAAATATCACAACAATCACATATTGCATGCACAATCATGGTATATCAGTTTGGAGAAATCACAACAATCTTTCAAAAAAATATTAATTCTACAACAAACATAGGGTTTTGATTATTGTGTTCAAATTTAGTATCTATACCATAACATTTGGATTTTGCTATTGTATTCTACTATATCTGATCCCCAATATTTGTCCAATAATCATGAGATTTTACTGTTCTATTCTATTATAGCTAGTCCCTCTCAACTTGTATATAATGCATACCAGTGCCATGAACATAACATATAATGCTAATCTCATTTGCAATATAAATCTTTCATCATTCATAGTCAACCACTAAGCTTGAGAAGGCATGAAAAGGATAACCTAATTCAATCTTGGTCTCTTCTTGTTAGATCAAATTCCAACTAACATGATCTCTATTGTGATTTTCAATTGTAATATTATCTCTTGTGATAAACACACTTTATTAAGTATAAGTCCAAACACTCGTTGCTCTATGTGAGAGAGATTACAGTCAATTTTACTATCCTATTTGAGCAAAACTCCACTAATTGTCCATTTATGTTGTAGTCCTACTCATTTAACTCCTAGTAGGGGAGAAAATGGACTGGATAATATCTATCCAGATTAGTTTTTATATCCAAATCTACTACATGGATAGAAATTTGAGCATCCAATTAATATCTATATTCATATCCATATCAATAAAAAAAAATGAATATGAATATAGATAGATACATACCCAATCCATATCAAAATATCTAATTCTATTTATAAACTTTTTTAATTTTATATTGCAATCATGAGCTTTAAATGAAAAAAGAATGACCTCATTAGAATCTTAGAATTGACTGATTTATCTTCCAGTTAATTGTATCTTTGATGCTATGATCATAAAGTTTAATTACGACTTATATCCAAATTTTTAGTATCCGAATCCTTTCAAAACAAATATGGATATGAATATACAGATATTTGATTTGGTTTTGGCCCTAACTGCTAGTTTACCAATAGAATTGATGAAATCAAACAAAAACTAAGAGTTGTCAGATTTTTTGGCCTATTAGTAACTTCCATGTAAATTTAGTATTGGGGATAAAATAGCTCCTGCCAAAGTCTAATTAGATGTTCGACCTTGGTATAATGCTATCTAAGCTATTGATGATGAAGTTCGTACCTCAACCGAGTTGCTTTCCTATTCCAAGGAAGTCTTGGAAGGTCGGCCTGCAGATCTTGTGTAGGTGGTGTGGTGCTCCCAAGCCTTAGGAGGCTATAGGCGGAATCAGGGTGAGAGCTCTGGAGAGGCTAGGACATGTGTGATCTTAAGACTAGGATAAGAGTTATCTTAGGGTGGAGGTGGCATGTAGCTCTCCACGGGCTTGAGGTTTGGATATTGAGGGCCTCAAGGGGCTTGGTTGGTGCTTCGAAGACCTAGGATTCAAGGTGGAGCAAGGAACCAAAGTCGGAGAATCAAGACTGCAAAATAAAGATTTCTACAGATTAGCCAGCTCAGTCCAAAACTGGGTCGGCTAAGTCATAGAGCATAAGTAAAATAGAAAGGTTGAGTTTCGGGACTGTAGGCATGGCACAGAACTGGGTCGGCTCAGTTTCAGACTGAGCCAACCCAGCGGAACTTAGCCGACTCAGTGCGCGGACAGAGTTATGTGAGAGTCTATTTTGGGCTAGGATCTGAGTTAATCCTAGGGGTCTTAAGGCTTGGATTGAGAGGTCTTAAGGGGGCTAATTCATGTATGGATTGAGATTAGATCCAGGGGATGAGAGCATGTGAGACTTGGGCTCGGTGAGTGCTTTCATGTTTTGGATTAGCCTAAGGGAGTTTTTGAACTAAGATTTATTAGAATTCATGTGAAAACTCTAGGGTATATAAATCAAGATGTTGTAACTCAAAAAATAGAAGAAAATATAATTGAGCTTTTTTCTCTAACTCTCTTCTCTCTTCTCTCTGGTTCCAACACCAAAATCCTAGCTTCTCTCATCTTTCTTAAATCTTCTTTAGTTTGTTGGATTAACACCCAAGTTCATGCAAGAGATCAGATCTATGGTCGTGGCTCCAAACAGTCGTAGGAATAATAATTGGTATTAGAGCCAGGTTGAGCATGAAGGAGGAAGAAGATCAGTTTTCAGTAGAGATCAGTAGCGAGATTCAGATCTAAAGGCTTTCTTCAGGCTTCACAAGGAAGGAAGAGATCACAGGGCTACTGTCCACCATCCTTAGTCAAGGTATTTCTTAGATCTATCTGTTTGCTATTATTTGATTTGGATTGATCATGAAAAATAGCAGGTTAAAGGTAGGATTAGAGAAGTTTGATGAAAAGAAAAGTTTCACGATATGGATGGTAAGGTTGGAGGATCTGCTGGTTTAGATGAGGTTGGATTCGACCTTGAAAGATAGGCCAGAGGAGATCACAGATAAGCAGTGGGTGTTCTTGGAGAAAAAGGCATGTGCTACGATTAGGGCTTGTTTGGTGGATGAGATTTTGTATGGTGTGTTGGAGGAGAGAACACCCAAGGGATTATGGTCGAGGTTGCAGCAGTTGTACATGGGAAAGAACATGTGCAATAAGTTGATGCTGAAGAAGCAATTGTATAGCCTTCGGATGCAGGAGGATGAGGATATTACTGGGCATATTCAGTGATTCTATGAGCTCAAAAGTAGCACTCCCAAGTCTTGAAAACATGAGACGATAGGTCATGGGAAGACGGAAGTGAGCCAGAAGAGAAATTAGCTCTCCTAGCAAAGTTCAGAAATTGGGTAGGCTTACCTTGAGACTGAGTCAGCTAAGTTAAAAATTGGATCGGCTCAGTTCAGGACTGGATCGGCTAGGTCTCAAAGAAAAATTCAGATAGAAAGCAATATTTTTAGGCTGTTGGCATGGTACACAACTGGGTCGGTTTAGTCCCAGGCTTAGTCTGGGACTAAGCCAACCCAATCGCAGGTTAGTCGACTCAGTCTGAAATTGGGCCAGCTCAGTTTTCACGGGTTATTATTTTATGTACATGGGTTGTCTGGATTTGGAGAGTTTTTCTATGAGCTTAGGCTTAACCCTTCGTAAAGTATATATATTGGAAATAGGTCAAGGACGTAATGGTGCTGAAATATACTGAATAAAAGTTCTTTTCTTTCAAAAATCTCTTCTTCTCTTCTTCGCTATTCCTTGAATTATTTGATCGTGCTTCCATAAAAATCTCTAAGAAGTACTTCTTTGTTGCTTGGCTAATCACCGACGATCATGTCGATCCGTATAGGAAGAGCATGCATTCCCGATATTTGGTATCAGAGTGGTGTTGCATGGAAGGAAAGAAGATACCTAGGATTTACTATATCCAGGATCTATTGTACTAGGTTTTATCCTAAAACTTCTAGTTTGCTTCGTGGTTGTCTCTAGATTGAGGTGGAGATTGTTTACATGGAGGAATGATGATACAAAAGTTTGGAAAGAGAATCTAGGACTAGTTAGATTTTTTTTGAAGGATAGTTTTGCTGGTGTGCGAGATCATGAAGGGTGTTAGGGATTTGTTCTTGACTTGTTTGAAGTCATAGGATCAAGTGGATTCAAGGTGGATTTTGAGAAATTCGATGGCAAGGAAAACTTTACTTTGTGGCAGCAAAAAGTAAAGGACTTTTAGTTTAGCAAAGGATTTACAAGGTCTTGACAAAAGAAAGGTCAGAAAAGATCAGTGCTGAGGATTGGAAAGAGTTGGAGGAAATTACTTTTAGCACAATCTAAATATGCTTGACCGATCAGATTTTGCCCGAGGTTTGCATAGAGACTATGGCAAAGAAGCTCTGGGGGAGACTGGAGAACACATACATGGAGAAGAACATGACGAATAAGCTGTGGTTGAAGAAACAACTATATAGTTTGAGGATGCCCGAAGGTAGAGATCTTGTTGCACATATCCAAAGATTCAATCAGGTGTGTTTTGAGGTGATGAGTTTGGATGTGAAGATCGATGAGGAGGATCAAGAATTGCTACTATTATGTTCTCTCTCAGGTTCATATGATGGTCTCATAACAACTTTAGTTTATAGAAAGGAGATCCTAAATAATGAAGAGATTGTTGGTATGCTCAGATCAAATGAGCAAAGAAAAAAGATCTACAAGGGAGATCCTAAGTTTGAGATCTCGGCTATGAACGAAAGATAGGGAAGATCAAAGGAAAAGATAAGAGGAAAATCCAAGGGCAGGTCAAAATCTCGTGATAAGAGGAAGATGACATTAAAATGTTATAAATGTCATCAGCCTAAATACCTAAAGAGAGATTATCCCCTTTTAAGATCAGAAAAAGAAAAGATCAGCAAGAGAGATGATACAGCTTTTGTGAGTAGTAGAGAAGATCTGCTAGTTGTATCAGATGGATCTACAGAGTGTGATACTATGTGGATATTGGATTCAGCATGCTCGCACCACTATACTTCTCATCAGGAGTGGTTTGCTACCTACCAGAAGATCGATGGTAGAAGTATCAATCTTGGAGATGATCATCCGTGCAAAGTAGCTGAAATTGGCTCTATCAGGATGAGGATGTATGATGGGATCATTCGTACATTATCAAATGTCAGGCATGTACCGAAGTTGAAAAAGAATCTGATTTCTTTGGACTACTTAGAGGAGCAGGATTATGCTTTTAGTAGCCAGACTGGGAGTGGATGTCTGAAAATTTTTAAGAGAGCTTTGGTGGTGATGAGAGGTAGAAGACTGAGCAACAATCTTTATAGAATAGAAGGCTTAGTGGTAAATGATAGTGTAGATGTGCTAGCAGCGGGACAGGAGGAGCAGATTTTATATCAGCTGTAGCACTATCGGATGGATCATATGAGTGATCGTGGGCTCACTGAACTAAATAGAAGAGGTATGATCTCAGTCCTGAAGGAGGGCATAGACCTTTGTGAGCCATGCATCTTTGGCAAACAGCATAGGGTGAAGTTTGCCAGGAGTACCAAGCACACCGAGGGAGTTCTGGATTTAGTATACTTGGATGTGTGGGGACTAGCTCCTGTATCAGTTAGAGATGGGGCAAAATACTTTGTCACTTTCATTGATAATTTCTCAAGGAAGGTTTGGGTTTATCTGATTAGAGAAAAATCAAAGATGTTTGCCCGATTCAGAGCCTGGAGAGCTGAAGTAGAGAAGGAGTTAAGAAGATAGGTGAAGTATCTAAGGTCGGACAATGGAGGGGAGTATACTAGCTTGGAGTTTAGGAGGTACTGTGAGAAAAATGGCATCAAACACCATTACACGGTGAAGATGACTCCCCAGCAGAATAGTATCGCGGAAAGAATGAATCGGATATTGATCAAGAAGGCATGGAGTTTGAGGCTGCAGACATCACTTCCAAAGTTCTTTTGGGGGATGCTCTAACTTTTTCTTATTTTCTTATGAATAGGTCTCCTTATTATAAGCTGAGTGGAGGCATTCCAGAGGAGGTCTGGAGTAGGAAGAAGGTGAAGCTTGGTCATCTGAAAGTCTTCGGTTACACAGCCTATGCACATGTGGAGACAACCGAGAGGAGCAAATTGAATCCAAAATCTCAAAAGATGACATTCATAGGATATCCACAAAGAGTCAAGGAATACCTGCTATGGGACTCTCAGGCACAGAAGTCAGTGATCAGTAGGGACATTATCTTTGATGAGAAGAGCATCTTGAGGAGATCTGAGATAGATGAAACTAAGGAAACAAAGATGAATAGTGATGGACAGTCAGAGAATGATGGCATGCAAGTTACATCCACTTACAGGAGCATTCCTGTTGAGGTGGGGCTAGGTAGAAAAGTATTGCCTCAGATTGAAAATTAGCATGGACGACTGGTAGTTCTGACAGATGTGCAGGAGCAGCCACAGACATTAGGTAGAGATATGCTAGTAGGAGTGGCTTTGCACAAGCCCCAGCATACTATTAGAAGGCCGATCAGATATGGCATTGATAAGGTTATCTCCTATGCACTCATCTCTGCTAATGGAGATCCAAAAAATTATGTAGAAGCCATGGAGAGTGAGGATCATGATTCATAGATACAGGCCATGATGGAGGAGATGGAATCACTTGAGAAGAATTAGGCATGGTAGCTAGTGGATCTTTCAGAGGGTGCTCGACCTATTGGCTCAAAGTGGATGTTCACAAAAAAAGCACCTTCAGAACAAGATGGAGTCAGATTCAAAGTAAGGCTGGTAGCAAAAGGATACTCACAAAAGGAAGGGATTGACTACATAAAAATTTTCTCTTCTATGGTACGTCATACATCTATTTGAGTTTTGTTGTCACTGATGGCACAACATAACATGAAATTGGAACAGATGGACGTAAAGATGGCCTTCCTTCATGGAACTTTTGAGAAAAGAATCTATATGAAGTAGCCAGATGGTTTCATGAAGATGGGATAAAAAGAAAAGGTGTGTTTACTCAAGAAGTCTTTGTATGGCTTGAAACAATCCCCTCGTCAGTGGTATCGAAGGTTTGATAGCTTTGTCTTGAGCCTGGATTTCAACAAATGTGAACATGATTATCATGTCTATGTTAAGGATGTAGGTGAGATGGATGCCCTGTACCTATTATTGTATATAGATGATATGCTCATAGTCAGTAGAAGAATGGATGCTGTGAAAAGGTTGAAAAGGACATTATCATCTGAGTTTGAGATGAAAAATTTTGGTCCAGCTGAGAAAATTCTTGGAATGAAGATTTGTAGAGATAGATGCAAAGGAGTGCTCCATTTGTCATAAGAAAAGTATATCCAGAAGGTTCTGGAGAGGTTTAGGATGGAGAAGGCCAAACCTATAGAGACGCCCATTGTCGAGCCATATGTCTCTCTCTAAGTTATAGAGGTCCCAGTCAGAAGAGGAGAGAGTACATAGAATGAGTTTCTTATGCAAATGCTGTAGGCAGTGTGATGTACACTATGGTATGTTGTAGACCAGATATAGCACATGTAGTGAGCACGGTTAGTAGATACATAGCTAACCCCGGGAAGGAACACTAGAAAGCATTGAAATGGATATTAAGATATCTACATGGAACAAGAAATTATGGTTTGGTGTTTGGTGGGCAGCCAGAAGGATTTGGAGAACAATCTGTGAAGATGTGTGAAGGTTCAGATCCTCTGGAAGGATTTATTAATATAAATTATGCTGATGATCTTGATAAAATGAGGTCTACTACTGGATACCTCTTCTGCATATATGGTGGATCGGTGTCTTGGAGATCAATCCTTCAGTCAATCACGGTCTTGTCTGCCATAAAGGTCGAGTACATTGGGATAACGGAGGTTACAAAGGAAGCCCTTTAGCTTAGGAGGTTGATTAATGAGTTGGGGGTGGAGCAGAGCAAGGTTATACTATTCAGTGATAGTCAAAGTGCTCTATTGTTGGCACAGAATCTAGTCTATCATACATGCGTAAAGCATATAGATGTGAGGTACCACAGGATCAGAGAGCTAATGGAGGAAGGTGAAGTGAAACTGATGAACATCCATACCAAAGAGAATTAGTCTGATGCACTCACGAAGGTACTCACCAGTGACAGCTTTTAGAGATGTGTGGCATGGATGGGTCTGTTGAGAAGAGATGAGTTCACAAGGACTTGAAAGCACCAAAGTGGAGAATGTGAGCTTAAAAGTGGCACTCCCAAGTCTGGGAAACATGAAAAGACAGGTCATGAAAAGATGGAAGTGAGCCGAAAGAGAAAGCATCTCTCCTAGAAAAGTTCAAAAATTGGGCTGGCTCATCCTGAGACTGACTTGGCTAAGTTGGAAACTGGATCGGCTCAGTCTAGGACTAGATCGACTAGGTCTCAGAGAAAAATTCAAATAGAAAGCAACATTTTTAGGCTATTAGCATGGTACAGATTGAGCCAACCTAATCGCAAGTTAGCCAGCTCAGTCTGAAACTGGGCTGGCTCAATTTTTGCAGATTATTATTTTGTGTACATGGGTTGTTTGGGTTTGGAAAGTTTTTTTATGAGCTTGGGCTTGATCCTTTGTAAAGTATATACACCAAAAATAGGTCAAGGATGTAATGGTGCTGAAATATATTGAATAAAAGCTTTTTTCTTTCGAAAATCTCTTCTTCTCTTCTTCTCTATTTCTTAAATTATTTGATCATATTTTCATAGAAATCTCTGAGAAGTACTTTTTTGTTGCTTGGGTAATCACCGACGGCCACGTCGATCCATGTAGGAAGAGCGCACAATCCTGATAGGTTCGATCGGATGAGCATGAACTTACTCAATATAGGGGTGGATATAGAAGAGGAGGACAAGAGTCTATTATTGCTGTGTTCGCTATCCGGGAGCTTCGATCCATTGGTGACAACTTTGCTATATGGTAAGAAGACAACGGTGTACCAGGAAATCGTATCAGTGCTCAGGTCCAATGAGTAGCGAGAACGGATGACAAAGAGGGAAGTCTTCCAGGCGAGTCTTGTGGTTTTAGAGAAGTACAGGAAAGAAAAAAAGAAGGAAAAATAGAGGAGCAGCAAGGGATCCAAGAGATGCTTCAAATATGGAGAAGCAGGGCACTTTAAGCAAGAGTGTTTGCTTTAAAAGAAGTGCAAGGGAGGAGAAAGCTTAGATTCCATCAGTACAGTCGCTGAAAGTGAAGATTCGGATCTTGATGGTCTTGGAGGAGCTCATAGGGTATGGTATATCTGAGATGGTTTCGGATAGATCTACGGAGTGTAGAGGATCCGAAGGGTCAGCGATGGTGTTCAAGGTACAGCGGTAGGCCTAGCAATGCAGCATTAGGTGGTTGGCCTTGGGGGACTCGGAGATAGAGTCAGCTTCTGCAGCATCAGGAGGATTTCAATTCTAGGTGGAGCACTAGGCAGAGGTGACTTCACGAGTAGAGGAAGCTATGACACAGGTTCAGAGCAGGGGATGCAGAGGGAGGACCTATATCCTAGCATCAGTGTCAGGACTGAACAGATCTAGGTGGAGAGAATTGTGTAGGAAGATAGGCATGGCTCTGAGGAGATAGTATCAGGTGGAGCATCAGGATATGCGGTAAGTGCTAGTAAATGAATGTTGCATGATCTCCAGGGAAGTCCAAGATAAGTGATGCAGCTGCCAAGCAGAAGGATACCTACAACTCTAAAGGTGGTGCAGAGAAATAAGCCAAAAACTTCAGTGGTGGAGGCGGTCATCTTGAAGGCCTCAAAAGGAGCTCAGCAGTTGAAGAAGAATAGTAGTGGCAAAGTGAGCACGACGGGCTATCAGGATATGCGGGGATAATAGGATCGTGCAGGAGGATGTTGTCAGGTGTGCTAAGACTTAGGTGCACCAAGATTGAGATTGTAGATGGTGTGGTACTTCCAAGCCTTAGGAGGCCACGGGCAGAGCCAGAGTGAGGGCTCTAGAGAGGCTAGGACAGGTGTGGTCTTAGGGCTAGAACAGAAGTTATTCTAGGATGGAGGCGGCATGTAGCTCTCCACGGGCTTGAGGTTCGGGTATTGAGGGCCTCAATGGACTTGGTTGGTGCTTCAGAGATCTGAGATTTAAGATGGAGCAAGAAACCAAAGCTAGAGAATCAAGACTGTAGAATGAAGATTTTCATAGGTTAGCTGGCTCAGTCCAAAACTGGGTCGGCTAAGTCTCAGAGCATAGGCAAAACAAAAAAATTGACTTTTGGGACTGCAGGCATGGCATAGAACTAGGTTGGCTCAATTTTAGACTAAGCTGACCAAGTGAAACTTAGCCGGCTTAGTGCTGAGACTGAGCCAGCTCAGTGCGCGGGTAGAGTTACGTGAGGGTCTATTTTGAACTAGGGTCTGGGATGATCCTAGGGGTCTTAAGGCCTGATTTGAGAGGTCTTAAGGAGACTAATTTATGTATGGATTGTGATTAGATCTAGGGGATAAGAGCATGTGAGACTTGGGCTCGGTGAGTGCTTCATGTATTGGTTTAGCCTAAGAAAATTTTTGAGCTGGGGTTTATTAGGGTTCATGTGGAAACTCTAGGATATATAAACCAGGACATTGTAACTTTTACAGTAGAAGAAAATACAATTGAGCTTTTCTTCCTAACTCTCTTCTCTTTGGTTCCAATACCAAAATCCTAGCTTCTCTCATTTTTCTTAAATCTTCTTCAATTTGCTGGATTTACACCCAGGTTCACGCAAGAGATCAGATCTATGGTTGTGGCTTTGAGCAATCATAGGAATAACATCTTGCACACCAGACGATCCTCTCTGCTCTCTCGCTAATCGCAGAACTTATCAGACATACTGAACTTCAGTCAGATGAATTTGAATAGTGAAAGAAGTTGCCATTCTGCTAGTTTCGATCTCTAACTTAAAGTAGGTAGCTGACCCCCCAGCAAATATCGAGTCCCAGCACCATCCGACCTTATCTAGTGGCCAACCTTGAAGGCAGCCAAATTCCTCCACTCCATTTTGTAAGCGCCAACCTCTAATGAGTATAGGACCCCAACACCGGCCGACTTTGCAAAATGGCTGACCTTGGAGGCGGTTGAATTTTTTTACCTTCTATTTATGGATTGCAGATCTTAGCAGCTCTACAAGAACCTCGGCCAGATAAACTTGAGTCAACAAAAGGATCTTACCATCGACATGAATCTAGCCTTCAACCTGGAGCGAGCAGTGGTTGTTTGAGAAGCAATGAATCTTAGTACTCACCTGCTCCTAGCTGACCTTTAAGATAGCCAAGCTCCTAAAAATTATCAAAGATAGCACTAACAGGATCCAAACTTAGAACTTAGTTGTAAGCCCATCATCTGCTACTTAAAAGCCGACCTTCAAGATTGGTCAGCCTGACTTCAAGCTCCTCATCCCAACATGAACAGCTTGCTACTAGGTTCAGAAGCCTTCAACCTTCCATCTGAACTTCAGAAAATGGAATTCAACCACCAGCAAGTCACAACGAAAGACAGCCCACCCTCCATAACAAATTTTAAGTAGCCTGAATAACCTTCTGACATTCTGTTATGGCTGTCACTATTATTCTGTTATAAGCTCCATCTATATAAGAGATCTTTCAAATACATTATTTCTCTCTTAAGCTCTTCTCTCTGCTCTAATTCTCCTATGTATTCTATTTTTGTTGGCCAAAATACTAACTTAACCATCGGAAGGTCCAACCAGAGCCAACTCCGATTAGGACTTCACCTTATAGGTCTCGTCCGTGGCCTCATCTTCTCCAATTCTAGTGAACTCTAGGTCTCATTGGTGGTCTTGTCTTCTCCAACTCCAGCGATCTCCGGTGTCTGTTTATTTTCTGCACCAATACTTAAACTGGCATTTGGGTCATTGATAGCTTTTAAATAGTTTTTAATATAAGATTTACTTCGATGGCTATTATATTCTTTGTTAAATCCAATGGTTGTGTATGTCCCTATATATATCGATAAAAATTATTTAAGGTTTTGTAATATTTTAAGATTGCAATGGCACTTTTAACAAGTCCACTGGGTTTCCTATTTCTATAGCTACCTCTCGTGTTACCTGCAGGTGTTTTACAAAGGTTCTAGAAACACCTGGACATTAGCATGTTAGATTAGAGTGCACCAAGACTTGATTGTGAGTTTGTACCTTTGCTAAATAATGACACGTCTCGTAAAGATAGTCCTCCACCATGGACTCGCCCCTAGCATGATACCAAAATAGGGTCAAGATGAAAGCATTGAACCATTCAAGTGATTCTATGATGATTTTAAGCATTGAAAGTTGAAACCAAAACCATATTTCTAATCCTATCTTTATGAATCTCACATCCTTCAATATACTAGCCAATCACCAGAGCCTTTTACTAGCATATAATCCACGTAATGCGCTAGTTGCGGTTTTGTCTTTCTTATTCAACTGTTCTTGAAATACACTATAAAAATTGAATACATACATGTACATACATTATATATATATATATATATATATATATATATATATATATATATATATATATATATATATATATATATATATATATATATATATATATATATATATATATATATATATATATATATATATATATATATATATATATATATATATATATATATATATATATATATATATATACATATATATATATATATATATATATATATACATATATATATATATATATATATACATACATATATATACATATATATATATATATATATATATGTATGTATATATATATATATATATATATATATATATATATATATATATATATATATATATATATATATATAGATATATAATATATATATATACATATATATATATATATATGTATATATATATATATATATATACATATATATATATGTTATATGTATATATATATATATATATATATATATATATATATATATATATATATATATATATATATATATATATATATATATATATATATATATATATATATATATATAATATGTGTGTGTGTGTGTGTGTGTTGTATATATATATATATATATATATATATATATATATATATATATATATATATATATATATATATATATATATAGTATATGTATATATATATATATATATATATATATATATATATATATATATACATACACATATATATATATATATATATATATATATATATATATATATATAGAGCCCAAATATCTACTAAAATAAATATTTGATATTAATATATGTGATGACTTATTGCCATATAAAATTCTAATAGTATGTATGTATGTATGTATGTATGTATATTGATGTGGTAAAATAATATATTTTTATGAAATAATAAAATTATGATCTAGCTTGTTTGTAATCAAAAAAGAAAAGTATTGTATTTAGGGACATTCAAATGCAATATAGAATGGTTCTTAGTTTTTGTACTTTAACTTTTTATTAAGATCATAATCATCAAAATGAAGTAGAAATTAATAAAATATTAGTATAATCTAACAATCTATATGGGATATGGGTAGGATATAGTACTATTGAAAAATATTTTTCTAATATTAGGAAATATAGTTATTAATGATATCATTAATTTTTTGCACTAATGTAGTGTACTAATGAGATGTTCTTTATTTACTCAGTTTAATAAGCAAATAAACTTCTTATTAATGATGTCATATTATCTTATTTTTGGGAAACACCGTATTAAATGAGAGCCCTACTTGTTATCCAAATTAAACAGCTAGTGCTCTGTTAATAACTTAATTAATATAGGTATCTTCTTGTCCATTTTTTTACATATTTGTATAACTTTATTAATATAGGTGCCCATACGGCATATGTGATGCTTTAATATAGATGTCCGTGGGACTTAATAAGCACATAGAGAGTTTATAAATGGAGGTAAGTTTTGATTGAATTGCATCTCATGAGATTATAAAAGAATGACCTTTTATTGTAAATCATAAGTAGGATGATAGTCCAGTGCTTGGTGAAGTGGGGGTGAATGATGAGTCTTTTTGGGTAGGAGATGGAGCAATTGATTTTTTTTTTCTCGTAGTCCTCAACATTCTCATGATCTTCTTGGGTTGATTACCCACCTTTTATTTATTATCAATATTCCCATATTTGTTGATTCTTTCTTATTTTAAAAAGTTTTAGAAGTCATCCAATTAAAGTTTTATTTGTTACCCTAAATAGATATCTCTTCAATCTATGCAATATAGAATATATATGAAGGTATCTGGAGCCTCTTAATTTTTCTAGAACACTCATATGTAAAATGTTCTAATAGAAAATTAATGAGTGACTTTACTTGAAAGATTTTTTAGGAAATAGATGGTATGCTTTTAAAAATTTTAATAACTCTTCCAATTAAAGTGCTATTTATTAATCTAAATTAATATCTCTTCAATCTATATGGCATAGAAGATAAAGACATTTGGAGATTCTTAATTTTCACAGAACATTAACATATTGAATTTTGTAGGAAAAGATTAATAGATGGATTTATCTTAAAAAAAATTTGTTGAATAGATGGCAAGCTTTTACTATACATGCTTGGCAATATTATCTGCAATCCCTATTAAAAAAACCAACTTTTAAATTATATATTATGTTGGCCTAAGGATTGATTTTTATGATGCCAAAATACTTAAGTATAATTAGTACTACTGCAAGCTTGAGACCATGGTTGTTTGGTTTCTTATGATGCTCAAAGTGCATACCCAAAATCAAGAAGAAGCCTCTCCAAAATATCTAAAGATAATATTTTCCTAAGATTTTGACAAGTGATGAAAGAGAAGAGTTAACCCCTAGTCTTTAGGAGCGGACTCCTGAATATTCATAAGCTTAAATAGAAGACAAACATTTATTTGAGATGATCAAGATCTGACCCTAGGTATCAAGAGTCAACCCTAGCATGTTTGAAGAAACCTAGCATATTCTACAAGTCATCCCCAATAGAGCATGAGTCAACTGCCAAACAATCTCAAAGTGTAGATAGAGAGCCTTAAAGTTTAGGCATCTTATGAGTTAACCTCAAAATTTAATGAGTCGACTCCAACAGAGCAGGAGCTGACCCTAACGGGGCACGAGTTGACCCTCTAATGGTCTTGAGGTGAAGACAAAGAGCAATGAAAAATGATTTGTTCTTGAGTTAACCTTAGCTAGGGATGAGTCAATCCCAACTTCAACAGAGTCAACCCTGATAAATGGCCATAATCAAAAGATAGAAAGCTATAGTGAGGTGCAGTACTTCATGAGTCAATCTTTGATTGAGTTGAGCCGACTCTTGGATAAGACTAGTCGACCCTACTATATCTAATAATCCAATGGCTAATTTTTTAGAACATCTCCAATAGGCAAAAAAGCATCCAATGGTTAGCTTAAGCTCTTCGATGGTCGTATGCCTTTTCTAGCCATATTTGGACATATTTAAGTATATAAGAAATCCTAGTGGGGAACCAAAATAAGTAAAATAGAAAAGAAAAGGAACTTTATTTAAGAGTGCATTCGATTTCCATCACTCAAGACATTCAATTCACTTAACAAAGAGAGGTTTAGAGTATTTATGGTGTAAGCTACTAGTTAAGCAGTCAATCAAAGTAATCCTTCAGGCCTCCTTCAAGCAATTAAAGAGGAAGTCAAAGTATTCAAGAAGCTTCTTCAACAACTTCTCTGAGCTTCAACATGTTTTTATTTTAAACTTAATTAATTTGTTTATGCATTGTATAATTGCATTGTAACAAGTTTCTTCGGGATAGAAACTTAGGGTTTAAGATTGGTCCAAGCCTAGAATTGAACATGTATAATTGACTAAATCTTAGAGACTTAGTTGGGAAGGTTTCTATTCGTCAGCTTAAGTAAAACCAACTGAATTTGATTGTGAGTTTAGAAAAATAATTAGATTATAATCTAATGGATTATAATTTAAATTTTCTTATGGGAGATCTTGAAGAGTGGAAGTAGGTCAGTTTAGCATCAAACTACTATAAAGTTCTTATTTTTGTGATCATGTACTTTATTTATCCTCACTTCTCGCTGCTATGCTTATATTTCTCCAAGCACATCATAAGCATACTTCCAATTGGTAATTAGAGCATATATTTATTTTTAATTTTAAAGAAACTAATTCACTCTCTTTGTGCGCCCCCCTCCCCCACCCCCCCTCTCTTGGGTTGCTATTTCTGAGCAACAAGCGATATCAGAGTTTAGTTTTTAGCCCTTTTGATGTAATGATCAAGAGTTAAAGATCATGGCACCCTTGAATAGATCCTCTTTCTTGCTAAAGGCCAGTCAACCAAATGACCTCCACTATTCAATGGCATCAATTATATATATTGGAAAGCATAATAAAAATCTTCATTCAAGTACTTGATTATGATATGTAGTGCATCATAATTAGCGACCCTCCCACATCTACTATTTTTATTAATGATGTGCCCTCTCCCAAACTGAAAAAGCATTAGGATGAGCTTGATAAGAGAATGGCCTAGCTAAATGCTAAGGCCATGAATATTTTGTATTATTTTCTTGATGTTAATGAATTCAATAGAATATCTACTTATACTTTAGCTAAACAAAAAAATGAGATGGATTAAAAGTAACTCATGATGGTACTAATCAAATTAAAGAATCTAAAACTAACATTCTTGTACATAAATATGAGTTATTTAAAATAAAAAAATATGAAACTATAACTAAAATGTTCACTAGATTTATTAATATTATAAATTGTTTGAAAAGTGTTGGCAAATCTTATTCTAATAGTAAACTTGTGCAAAAGTTTCTTAGCTCTTTACCAAGAAATTTAGAGGCTAAGATAAGAAAAGCCATCCATGATGTGAAAGATTTAAATAAGCTAGCTTTGGAAGAGATTATTGGCTCACTCATGACTCATGAGTTGAGCATGCATCAGAATATGGAAAGGAATAAAAGAAGAACACCATTGCCGTTAAATAAATGACCAAGGAGAATGATGGAAGTGATAAGTCAGATGAATCAAACAATGAAGATGAAATGACTATGATAACCCAAAAATTTAGAAGATTTATAAGAAGAAAAAGGAAGGGATTTAAGAAGAAAGGCATGATCAAAGGAGAGGCAAGCAAAGACAAAGTCAAAGAGCAGCCGGCCTTATGTTATGAATGTAAGGAGTATGGCTATTTTAAGCCAACTATCCCCTACTCAAGGAAGCCCCCAAGAAGTATAAAAAAATCAATGATTGCAACTTGAAGCAATAGTGATAAATCAAGCTTTGAAGAAGAAACAAAAAAGGAAAAAGTGGCCAACTTATACCTCATGGCACATGAGGATAAGATAAATTATGAGAAATTTGTTGATTTCACTTTTGATGAATTATAAGATATATTTTATGAATTAATTAATGACTTTAAAAGGTTATGATAGAAAAATAAAAAGTTGAAAAGAGAGAACCAAGTCCTAGATTAAGAAAAGGGAAGATTTCAAAATGAAAAAATGATTTGGTTAAATAAAACACTAAACTAAAAAATGAAGTAAGTAAATTAAAACCTATAGTTGATAAATTCATTTTAAGTTCTGAAAATTTATAAATGATATTAAAAAATCAAAAAACTATTTATGAAAATGTTGGTTTAGGATATAAATCATTGAGAACAAAAAAATTGACAAACATATTTGTAAAACCTATTTTTGAAAATTTTTAATAACTTGCTTTAAATGTAATAAAGTAAGCCATAAAGCTTTTGATTAAAATATAAAGAAAATTGGTAACATTATTGTAAAGCAAATTTAAGTTCCAAAAGGAACCAAACTGACTAACCTCAATGGACCCAAGAAAGCTTAGGTATCTAAATTAAGAAAATTGATTTTTATTTTATAGTTATGCTTGGCATTTCATGCTACAGAGGGAAGATGGTATTTGGATAGTAGTTTCTTAAGTCACATGATGGGGGATGAATTACAAGTCATCATTCTAGAGGCTAAAGATGGTGTGTAACTTTTGGAGATAATGGAAAAAGAAAAATCATTAGTCTTGGAAACATTCAAATCACCCTTTCCACTTATATTAATAGTGTTTTGGTTGTTAATGGCTTGAAGTATAATTTATTTAGTATTAGTTAATTTTATGATAAAGAATTTAAAGTTTTATTTAAATCATCTCATAGCATTGTAATTAGCTCCACTGGTAGGGCATAGACATAACAATATGCTAAATCATGCATTAGTTAGATCTATTTTAAAGAAAATCCCTTATGACCTTTGGAAATGAAGAACATCTAACAATGGAGATTTCAAAGGTTTAGTTGTCACTATTTTATTTTGAATAATGGAAGAGATAAAGAAAAGTTAGGTAAATTTGATGCAAATTTTGATGAATGTATTTTTCTCGGATATTCCACTAGTATAGCGCATATAAAGTTTCCAATAAAAGAACTCTTGTAGTAAAAAAATCCATTCATGTTATTTTTGATGAATCTAACAATCTTTCATCAAGGAAGATAGATTTAGTTGATGATGCAGTTTGTTGAATAAGAAGATAAAGAAAATGATATTAAGAGATGCACTTTTCCAAGAACAAGAAGAAAAAGTAACAACAACATTAAAAAAAAATGAGGAACTTCAAGAACTATCAAATGCCCCTTAATAAGGTACAAATGACTTATATATCAAAGGAATGGAGGTATGCTCATAGTCATCCTAAAAAATTAATTATTGGTGATCCATCTCAAGATATTAGGACTAGAGTATCTATTAGATAAGCATTAAATCATCTTGCATTCGTATTTCATATTGAACCTAAAAATATAATTGAAGCTAAAGAAATTATAATTAGATAAATGCAATACAAGAAGAATTAAATTATTTTAAAAAAATAAATTTTGGGACTTAGTTAAAAGACCTAGCTAGAGATCAGCCTCTTATTAGCATAAAATAAGTCTTTAGAAATATATTAGATGAACAAAGAAATGTAATTAGAAATAAAGCTAGATTAGTTATTTAAGGTTATAATCAAGAAGACTAAATTTATTTTGATGAAATATTTGCATCTATCTCTAGAGTTAGACTTGAAGCTATTAGATTATTGTTAGCTTTTGTACGCTCTATGAATTCAATTTTTTTCAAATTAGATGTTAAAAGTGTATTTTAAATGGTTATATTATGGAGAAAGTTTATGTTGAACAACCTCCTAGTTTTAGAATATCATGAACTTCTAAATCTTGTTTTCAAACTAAATAAAACTTTATATGGTTTAAACCAAATACCTCATGTTTAGTATGAAAGATTGAGTAAATTTCTACCTAAAAATAATTTTAAAAGAGAAAATATGGATACTACCTTATTTATGAAAAGAAAGTTGGATGATCTTTTAATTATGTAAATTATATTGATGATATAATAGTTGGTGCTACTAATAAAATCTTATGTCAAGAGTCTACTAAGCTAAAACAGCAGGAGTGTGAGATGAGCACAATAGGAGAACTAACCCTCTTTTTTGGACTCTCAATTAAGCAAATGGAAAAAGCGGATATTCATCAACCAAAGCAAATATACAAAAAAATTTTAGAGATGG
The DNA here is from genome assembly GCA_006176705.1 of Cocos nucifera. Classification (NCBI taxonomy): domain Eukaryota; kingdom Viridiplantae; phylum Streptophyta; class Magnoliopsida; order Arecales; family Arecaceae; genus Cocos; species Cocos nucifera. The sequence goes on from QRFJ01000496.1 coordinate 371,060, forward strand.
AAAACACCAGAAAATTGACACCCTACAAACTTGATCAAAATGAAAGTAGTGAGATGGAAAACACCGGAGAAATTAACACCCTACAAACTTGATCAAAATGAAAGTAGTAGCTGTGTTGATTCTAAACTCTATTAAGGTATAATAGGATATTTACTTTACTTAACTACTAGTAGGCTTGATATTATGTTTAGTGTATATATATGTGCTAGATTCTAAACTAATCCTAAAAATCTTATATAATTATTGTTAAAAGAATATTTACTCAAAATGTAGGATTATGGCATTCTAAGCAATCCTCTATCAATCTAAAAGGTTATTCAGATGCTGATTTTGCTGAATGCAAATTAGATTAAAAGAGTATAAGTAAAGCTTATCAATTTCTAGATATGAATTTGATCTTATGGTTTAACAAGAAATAGAATTTGGTAGCAATATTATCAATGATGGAAGCGAAATATATTGCAGCTAGAAGTTATTATGCTTAAATCTTATGGATGAGACTACAACTACAAGATTATGAAACTATATGTTTCCTATAAGATGTGACAACACTGGTGTTACAAATCTTACTAAGAATCTAATTCAACATTCTAAAAATAAATAAACTAAAATTAGATAGCATTTCATTAGAGATCATCTACAAAATAATAATGTAATGCTTGATTTTGTATCAACTGATAAATAACTTGCTGATATGTTTACTAAACCATAGTTTGAAGATAGATTTAGCATAATTAAAAGAGAATTTGGGCTTTGTGATCCAATTAATTAAGCTCAATTGCTAGAAATCTCTATCTAGATTCACCAAAATTTCTCTCAGCTTAATTAGAATGTTATTTGATTGAATTTTCCTTAAATCAAATTTGTTCTAATCCTATCCAAGCTTTAGGAGCTGACCCCTTACTTTGAGGTGTCAACCCCTTAAAAGCAAAGGCACTACAAGTCAACTCAACAAGTCAGCTTGCATAGTCCTATGCCACAAGAGTCAACTCATAGAAAATCTCAAGTCAACCCTTGGTTAAGAGTCAACTCGAGGGTTTTCTCAAGTCAACTCGAGGTTAGAGATGGATTTTTTATTTTGAGCTATCTCATATCTTATCTCTCTTGAGCCAAAGCCCTTCCCTTCCTTTTCCACAAAATCCATTACTTCCAAATCCTTTCTTTAAGGTTTCTTGGATCCCTTATGGCACCTAAGAAATAATTAGCTTACTATGTGAAGCACTTGTGTAGTACTCACCCATCGGCTAGGGTCCCTTCTATCGAGGCTTCCATGATTGCAAGAAGGACCACATTTTGGTCTGATCCTCAACTTGAAGCTCAAAATGGATAACCAGCAGCTCCTCCTTCGTCATAGGCAGCACCTCCACCACTAGTAGCACTGTCTGAGGGAAAAGTAGGATAGTTCCATGCATACAATTTTAAAATTTTGCAGCAGAATAAGCTAAATTAAACTATTTAATCTAGATTACATGCAAGAGATCAAATCTAAACTACCTTGTCCAGGACCTTAAATATATTTTATGATGCACATAGATCTAAAAATATAATCTTGCATCGATCACATCGATGCCCTAGATTAAGTCTAACCTTTAGAACCAATTTAGTTCTAATCTAATGAGTTCAAAACTTGATAACTATCATAAATTTATAAATAAAAATATTAAATAATATAATATTTGATATTTATTTTAGAGAATTGATATTTTTATTAATATTTTGTAGAAAAGAAGCTCACCAATGCAAAGAGCTTGATTTATGGGTTCAAACAGATCAAATTTTACATAAATCAGAGCTAAAATAATAAAGATATGAATGCCAGAAGTTTTAAATAAAAAAATTTATTAGACCGGCCAACTGGTCGGTCTAGCAAATCTGGTTCGGTCCAAAGAAAACTGACCCGACCGCTCAGTTGGCCAGCACCCGACTAAAGCCCAATCCATCATGCCAGCCCACCAAATCAGCCCAGCCCGCACGCGAAGAAAGCCAACCAGCCCACTTTCCCTCCAGCCCTAACATCACTATGACATCAGAAAATTACATGATCCACAGTGGACCGATGGCTGAGTCAGTACACATAGACCCTTAAAGAGTCTATGGAATAAACCATGCAGCATATAGGGCTATTTTCGTAATTTTAGCTAGCGTGGCACGTTCAAATTCATCCAGGTCTATGGTGCGATCGATCTATAGGGTCCAGCAGCACAATTTTGCACCATTCGATGGCTATCAGCTCTTCCGATCAGCATCCAATGGCAGAGATGTTTCCCAGTTTGATTCAAATATTCTCAAGCCCTAAAGCATGATCTGATGGCTCTCATCGCAACCGATCAAAATCCAATGGCATCTGATGGCTGATCAAACCATCCAACGGTGGAAATCAATTTTGATTTTAATCAAGAATTCCTAGCCTACATTTTAGCATGATCCAATGGCCAACGTCACTCCAAACTAAGATCCTATGGTCTAGAGCTAATCAGGCACTGACGGCAGTGGTTTTGTGATGGATTTTAGGCCTTTAGATCTTGATCCGATGGCCAGAAATGATCTAGGTGATGAAGTTTAATCTAAGCTATAATTTGACTTTGTGAAAAAGCCAAAAACTCTTGACTCTTCATCTATTTAAGCCCTCTTATGCCAGAAAGCAGAGAAGAGACAGAGAGAGCCCCCTATGGGGGATTATCCTCTTCTAATCTCTATCTCCCTTCTCTTCTCCTCTTCTCTCTTCTTTCTTCTTTCTTGCTATTTTCTTTATTTTGGGTGACCTTAACATGCTGAGAGCTAAAGGAGTCTCAACCATGTGAAGCTAAAGATCGAGATTCTGGAATGTACATAAAGTTTTCAAGCATAGGTTGTATTTTTTTCTTTATCTTTTGTAATTTCTTTTATGCAATGAATGACATATTTTTCTATCCAATCTTAACTCTTATTAACCATACATGAGATCTAATATTAACATGCTTATTATTGATTAATATTTAAATAAGCTATATTTATGGAGATGGATTATGATCGAAAGATACAGTTCATGCTCGATTTAATAGTTTATATTAAAAAAAATTAATAAAAAACTATATTATCAATTTTTAAGAATTAAAATATTGAATAGCTTATGATTCTATTGAGATAGATTATGATCGGAGGATATGGCTCATGTCCAAAAAAAATAGGCTATAGTCATAACTAAATTCTTAAAAATATTAAATTCTTATATTAAAAAAAAATCACAACCTTGTTAAAGATGTATTCAAAATTCTAAAATACTTTTAATTAATCCCAAAACCCTAATTAATTAAGTATTTATTTTTTATTTATTTTATTTTATTTTATTTTAATTTATTAAACTCTTAATTATCTCTTTTTAATCTATTTATTTAAATTTCTATATTAAAATTAAATTTAAAATTTTATTTTTGATTACATTGAACGTAACTTAGCCTTCAATTCTTGAAAAAATCGACATCTAACTCACCACTATTCTAAATATTAAGATCAATTTTAAATTATTATTTGTTACTATAATAATAAGCAATCAAATTTTTGGCATGGAGATTGTAGCACAGTTGCTTCAATAAAAAATTTTAAAAAAATTTAATTTAAAATTTATTTAATTATTTATTACTTTATATGCTTTATTTTTTTATTTATTTTACTACATACTTTATTTTATTATCTTATTTATTTTACTACTTTATTTTACTACCTTATATACTTTACTTATTTATTCATTTTACTACTTTTTATTTACCACTTTTCTATTTTTGCTTTTTATACTTTATTCTAATGATTAGTGATTTATCTTTTATTATCCATCAATTTAATTTAATTGCTTAACTACCTGTCATTTATACTTTCTTTAAATTTTTGTTTCTTATTGATTTTCATATATAATTTATTAATTGCTTTCTAGCTAGATTACCTTAATTACATAGTTAAATAATTATCTTATTTTACATAATTAATTTACTACTTTTTTATAATTCAAAAAAAATTATTATCTTAAAAATTAATTTAATTTTAGGTTATCTAGTTACTTTTTAATCCTAGTGTAATTTACTTTTCAATTAGTTAGATTCTCTAGATTAGTTTAGATAAAACCTAACACAATTAATCTAATTAACTTAATTAAATTCTACCTTTTATTTTTTAGCTTTAAATAATCCAATATAAAAAGCAAATAAATATATCTCATAACACTTAACTAATATAAAGAAACTAATTAAACCTTAAAAAAAATCAACATGTTTGGACATCTTGTTTCTTTGCATTGCATCTCCATAATACACTTTAAGGGCACAACCCATTAAATAAGATAAGATGGAAATTTGATTACCCTTTCTTATCCTACAAACCACCATCCTTCATATTGCATTGACCCAAATCATAACTTAAAATCAATTAGACATTGGCCCTTAAGGATATTCGAGCTTAATAGGATAAAAAATCCTAAGAGTTGGATCGGATTAGAGTTAGTCAGTTTGACTGATGTCTAAGGCAAGTGGTTCAGAAATTACATTTTGAAGGAAGGTAGTTATTTAATTGATTCTGTTAGCTTATCTGATCAAGATAATTGATGTTGAAGAAAAATAATGGGAGGACTCCTACGGACTTTATACTTATCTGGCCAGTTGAGTAGCTGATTCTTTACTTGGAGGGCTTGAAGGTGACCTTGGTAGTTAGAAAATATCTAGATCCAGGTTAATCCGAGGATAGAGAGTCCATGCATACTTAACTTATTTGCTATTATAGTTCAAATCTTAATTAAAATACTCTTCTCTGTCATCTCTAGATCTAGGATCCTCTAGGCTCTTATCTTTAGAATTCTCTCTTCTCATCTCTTTTCTTATTCTTTATAATAAAATATAATAAAATAAAATAAAATAAATAACAAATAAAGATGGATTTTTATACTGAGCTATCTAGTAGAATAGATCATTTAAAAGCCAATAGAAATCTTTCATATCCATCTTGTCTTCCTACATAACAAGTTTGTGCAATTTGTTCAAGCCCCATCCATTATGCAAGTGAATGCCCACATCAATTTTCTGAGTATATGTATGAGCAAGTTTATCAAGATCAAATCTAAATAGCCTACAGATTAGGAAATAACCTATACTTTAATACTTACAATCTAAGTTGAGAGATGAAGGAACTAGATTTAGGATTTTAGGGCTAGATCTTGAAACTTTTCAAGATCTAGACAGTAGAAGATGAAAATTAATCAAAATTAATTCATAAAAAATTAAAAAAAATTTAGATCTAAGATTTTATTATATAATTATAACATGATATTAAATCAAAAATTAAAAATATAAGAAAGAAAAATATGTTGATCATATCAATATACATCTACACTACATCTAATGTAGGTATATAATAATAGATTAGATCCATATTACCTGTACAAGTTAGACATTCTAACTTACTAATCCAAGCTTGTGGATGAAGCTTCAAACTGCACACGCATCCGGCCTCTAAGAGATATCCACATGAGCCTACAAATCCCAATCAGAAGTTTGATTCTCGAAAATCAACAGAGTATGCTAATACTGTGCTGATCCTTCTTCGACGGTTGATCTAATTTTTTCTTCTTCAAGATTTGGACTCTCCAAAATAGCAGAAGGAATAGAAGAGATTCTAAATCTGAGACAACTCTCAAACAAATCTTAAAGTTGAAGGAAAAGGAAAGATCAAAAGAACCCTAGAAGATGACCATCTTCTTCTACTCTGTTCTCTCACCTTGACACCTAGATTGATGTCTATGAAATCCCCACGCCCCAAAGGTTCCTCTCTATGATTTTCATACACCCAAGAGTCCTCTCAATGATCTAGAATTTATCAAAAAATCAGCCCAAAAAGAGCCTCTTATATAGAGATATGTAGGAGTCCTTGTCTAGGTCAAATACCTAGACAAGGTAAGTCCAAAATAGGCAACCAGTTAGGGCACCCAACACTTGGGCGCCCCCTTCATTTTATCATGTGCAGACCAGCAACAAATGCCATGCAAATTCTCTTCTTTTCCACCAAAAAATAATAGAGTAAAGATAGGGAGTGGGCAGCACACATGGGAAGTTTTTTTGGTTTGTTGGGATTCTATCGTATAAAGTCCAACACCACAACAACTTGCCATCTATGAACATGGTCCACAACTTAATTCCAAATAAGAAGGAGAGAGAGAGGGTGGACATGCATGAAGATCAGGGAGGGAGTGTTTCCATGCCAAAAACCAAGAGAGGGGGCGTGGGGGAGGCATGGGGTATAGGTGGCGCAAGGATATGAATCCTAGTCTCACTAGGATTTCATATTTGACTTGGTCAAATATAATTTCTCAAACCAAATTAAACTAGAAATAAATGAACCTAATTAGATTAGATCCTAATCTAATTAAGAACCTAATTAAATTAGATTTAAATTTGAATTAATTTTTTAATCAAATTAGAAATTGGGTTGACCCAAGTTCTAATTAAACCAGAACTAATTCTTTCTTGCAATTGACTTATCCAATAAACCAATTGAACTCGATCCAATCAAGTCCAAACCAAATCTAATTAAATTATATTTAATCAAACTTAATCTCAATCTTCTGACTTAATCAAATTAAGCTAATTAGTAATTCAATTGCTAATTGATCCTCCTACAGCACTTGCTCTAGGTTAAACATCAATCATATTGATCGTTTAACCCTAAAATGATTCTTAATCATTGATCAACCATTTGATCAAATTATAAACTCTAATATTTGTGAATCCATTGGTCCGAACCTAAGTTAGTAGCATAGAAATAAATTTCTATACCAATCGAAGTGACCATCTAGCAATGGTACCCGATGGCTAGATAGGTCAAATGTATAGAACAACATCCTTAGAACCCATGTATATATAGTTTCCATATAATTCATCCCCTTAACCAAAATGCTCGTAGAAAATCTCAGAGTTCAATTGTCAACTCTAATCAGGCTATCCACATTGTATTTCAAAATATCAAATCCATCTCATAGATTATCCTGGCCAAGGTTTTATTATATTAAAATATAGTGATACATTCTTCTCTAACTCTTGGAGTGGTCAATCCCATCTTGATCATACACCAACTTTATAAGTACTTGACTATATTCAGAAATCTTTCGTTACTAAATTAGAAATTTAGTTAGTTCAATACCAAAGCACAGTGAGTTGCTTGCAAGCCACTGAGGTGATCTTAGGTCTAAGGGATACTTATACCTATATCCCATCGGAGACATTCTCGATAGCAGAATGCTTGGAGTTGGTCACGTTCAATGATGATGTACTTTTATATCTCACCTGTATGCCATACCAGTATCTTCACACTTCTTGGTTAAGAGAAAAACTAATCTATATGGTACACAGCGACCTATGCTCGATAGACACTATCATCTTTAATAACAGTCTATTATTTGATCGTGAATAGTTTTAAGGATTAATCAATAAATTCTTTTTTTATCGAATCTAAATAGTCCTAAGAATTTCATCACAATAATAGAGTTCATTAAAAGATGTAAACTTTTTGATGAAAAATACAAAAAATATATTTTATTTATTAATAAATCAATTACAAATAGAATATAGCTTAACCATCAATAGGCTAATGATTGACTTTGAGATACATTTTTCAATAACACCCACTTGTCCTAAATCTACTCAGCATAGTATCTAATACCCATCTTCGACTTGTGATTGTCGAACTTCTTTACCATCAGGACTTTAATGAAGGGATCGGTCAAGTTCTTCTTTTCGTCGATCTTTTGAAGATCGACGTTACCTCAATCTATGATCTCTCAGATTAAGTGAAAGCGGCATAGAATGTGCTTCGTCCGCTAGTGTGCCTTCAGTTCCTTCACCTGAGCAATGGCACTAGTGTTGTCACAGTAGAATAGGACCAGACCATCAAGGGAGGGTGCTACTCCAAGCTCAATAATGAATTTTCTCAGTCACATAGCTTTCTTCGTAGCATCTGATGCTGCGATGTACTCCACCTTGCAAATAGAGTCTTTCATAGTATGCTGCTTGAAACTCTTCTTATAGATATCTCCACCATTTAGAGTAAAGATGTAACCCAACATGCTTCTACTATCATCATGGTTAGATTGAAAGCTAGAATCTATAAATTTCATAAGTTTTAGATTTGACTTGTCATAAACCAACCATTGGTTCTTAGTATTTCTCAAATACTTAAGAATGGCTTTAACCACTTTTTAGTAATTTTTTTTAGGATCAAATTGGTATCTACTCACTACTCCTAATGAGTATGCCACATCTGATCTCGTACATGTCATGGCATACATGATAGATCTCACTATCGAAGCATATGAGACTCTACTCATATATTCTCTCTCTTTGGAAGTTGTCAGATAATCCTTCTTAGAGTGAGAAATTTCATGGCCTATTAGGAGATAGCCCTTTTTGAAATTCTCCATGTTGAACCTCTTTAGCACAGTATCTATATACGTGGACTGAGATAACCCAAGCATCCTTTTAAATCTATCCCTATAGATCTTCATCCCTAGGATATAGGATGTTTCACCCAAGTCCATGAAGAACTACGATAACAACCAAACTTTTATTCCCTACAGTGCAGGGATGCTATTCTTGATTAAGAGAATGTCATCCACGTATAAGATATAGAATACCATTGCTAGACCATTTATCCATTTGTAAATGCAGGGCTCTTCTCCGTTCTTAATGAAGCCATACGTTTTGATCATCTTATTAAAATGTATGTTCCAACTTCAAGATGTCTGCTTCAATCCATAAATAGATCTCTAAAGTTTGCACACCTTAGACTCATCTGTGGATGTGAACTCCGTAGGTTATATCATATACACCTCTTCGATCAGCTCTTCATTTAGGAAAGCTATCTTCATATCTATCTGTCAGATCTCATAGTCTAGATGGATAGCAATTATAAGTATTATCAAAATGAATTTGAGCATTGCCATAAGAGAGAACATCTCGTCATAGTCAATACTATAACATTGACAATATCCTTTGGCAATCAGATGGGCTTTATAGGTCTCTCTACCTTTTCATTTATGCTCCTCTTTCTTTGGAAGATCCATTTACACCCAATGGATTTAATCCCTTCAAGTGGGTCAACCAATGTCCATATATCGTTGATCTTCATGGACTCCATATTGGATTTCATGGCATCAAGCCATTTCTCAAAATTAGATCTCTGCATTACATCCATATAGGTGATTGGATCCTCATCATTTTCATCGAGTTCTATGGGATCACCATTCTGGACCAAGAAACCATAGTATCTATCTGACTGATGTGGTACTCTACCAGATCGCCTTAATGGTGCAGGTATATTAGGCTCCAAACATGATCTAATCGAATCTGACTTAGGTTCAGCTATAGGTGTCGGTCTTTCTATCTATTGAACTTCTTCAAGTTCAACCTTAGAGGCAACAGTTTCTTCACCAAGAAACTTCTTTTATAAAAAAGATTGCCTTAAAACTGACGAACATCTTTATTCTTTAGCATGATAGAAATAGTAACCCTTACTTTCTTTGGGATACCATATAAACACACACTTATCAGACCAGGATCCAAGCTTATTTGTATGCAAATATTTGACGTAGGCCAGACAACCCCAAATCCATAGGTGAGAGAATGTAGGCCTATGCCCAGTCCATACCTCATATGGAGTCTTTGCGACAGATTTACTCTATACATTATTCCATATATAAAATGCAGTCTTAAAAGCATACCCCAAAATGAAATAGGTAGACTAACAAACCCTATCATGGATCAAACTATATCTAACAAGATTCGATTTCTTCTTTTCGATGCACCATTTTGCTATGGTATTCTTGGAGGAGTCCATTATAAGAGAATCCTATTCTATCCTAGATATGTTAAGGACTCACTAGATAGATATTCACCTCTTCGATTCGATCGAAGAATTTTAATACTCTTTTCAGTTTATTTTTCTACTTCACTTCAAAATTTTTTGAACATTTCAAATGAATCCAACTTATATTTCATCAAATAGACATATCCATACTCGGATAGATCATCTATGAAAATGATGAAGTAGAAATATCCATCTCTAGTACTTTTACTCATAGGTCCACATACATCAGTACATACTAGTCCTAAGAGCTTAGTGGCTCTTTTATCTTTTTTAGTAAAAGATGACTTGATCATTTTTTTAAGAAGACAAGACTCATAAGTTGAAAGTGATTCACAATCAATGACTTTGAGGATTCCCTCTTGAGTCAACCTATTTATTATATTATTGTTAATGTGATCTAGCCTACAATGTCATAAGTAGATATCAAAGATATTATCTAATCTAGGATATTTTCTAGAAGTGTACATTACACTCATAAAATGTGATAAAATATAAATATTATTTTTTATTATCCTTACATTGTTATAATATTATTCATAATGATATTGTAGGTGGTGTCGTACTCCCAAGCCTTGGAAGGTCATGAGTGGAGCCAGGGTAAGGGCTCTGGGAAGACTAGGATAGGTGCAGTCCTAGGACTAAGACAGGAGTTGTCCTAGGGTGGAGACGGCATGTAGCTCTCTATGGGCTCGAGGTTCAAGTATTGAGGATCTTGAGGGGCTTGGTTGGTGCTTCGGAGATCTGAGACACAAGGTGGAGTAAGGAACCAAATCTAAAAGATTGAAAACTATAAGAAAGGAGCTTTTCCATGGTTAGCCGGCTCAGTCTCAGACTGGGTCAACTAAGTCTCAGAGCACAAGATAGACAGAAAGAAATATGTTCGAAACTACAGCATGGCACACAACTTGGTTGGCTCAGTCTAAAACTGAGTCGACCCAATCTCAAGTTAGCCAGCCTAGTGCTGAGACTGAGCTGGCCTAGTGTGCGGGCAGAGTTACACATGGATTCTATTTGGGTTAGGATAGGGACTTAGCCTAAGGGTCTTAAGGCCTGATTTAAGAGGTCTTAAAGGGGCAAATTCATGTATGGGTTGGATTTAGATCCAGGGGATGAGAGCATGTGAGATATGGGTGTACATGGGCTCGGTGAGTATTTTCATGTATTGGGTTAGCCTAGAAAAGTTTTTGAGATAGAGTTTATTATGGTTCATATAGAAATTCTAGGATATATAAATCAGGATATTGTAACGTTTACAATAAAGGTTGAAATATAATTGAGCTTTTCTTCCTAACTCTCTTCTCTCTTCTCTCTAGTTCCAATTTCAAAATTCTAGCTTCTCTCATCTTTCTTAGATCTTCTTCAATTTATTAGATTAACACCTAGGTTCATGCAAGAGATTAGATCTATGACTGTGACTCCGAGCAATTGTAGGAACAATAATTGGTATCAAAGCAATATCGAATTCCTTTCAATTGGTATCAAAGCCCGGTTGAGCATGGAGGAGGATGAATATCAATTTTTAATAGAAATCAGTAGCGAGATTTAGATCTAAAGGCTTTCTCCAGACTTCGTGAGGAAGGAAGAGATCATAGTGCTGCTGTCTAGCATCCCTAGTCATGGTATTTCTCAGATCTACCTGTTTGCTGTTATTTGATTTAGATTGATCATGAAGAACAGTGGGTTGAAGGTAGGATTAGAGAAGTTTGATAGAAAGAGAAGTTTCATGATGTGGATGGTAAGGGTGGAGGATCTACTAGTTCAGATGAGGCTGAATTCAGCCTTAGAGGATAGGTCAGGAGAGATGATAGATAAGTAGTGGGTATCCTTGGAGAAAAGGGCATATGCCATGATTAGGGCTTGTTTGGCTGATGAGATTTTGTATGGTGTGTTGGAGGAGAGAACACCCAAGGGATTATGGTCGAGGTTGCAGTAGTTGTACATGGAAAAGAACATGTGCAATAAGTTGATGCTGAAAAAAAAACTATATTGCCTTTAGATATAGGAGGATAAGGATGTTGTGGGACATATTCAGCGGTTTGATCGGATAAGCATGGACTTGCTTAATATAGGGGTGGATTTAGAAGAGGAGGATAAGAGTCTATTGTTGCTGTGTTCGCTATCCGAAAACTTTGATCCATTGGTGACAACTTTGCTATATGGTAAGAAGACACTAGTGTACGAGGAGATCGTATTAGTGCTCAGGTCCAATGAGCAGCGAAAATGGATGACGAAAAGGAAGGTCTTTCAGGAGAGTCTTATAGTTTCAGAGAAGCACAAAAAAGGAAAAAAGAAGGATGAATAGAGAGGCAACAAGGGGTCCAACAGATGCATCAAGTATGGAGAAGTAGAGCACATTAAGCGGGAGTATCCGCTTTGGAAGAAGTGTAAGAGAGGAGAAAACTCAGATTTCATTAGTTCAATCACTGAAAGTAAAGATTCGGATAAAATCTTGGTGGTCTCGAAGGAGCCCGCAGGGAGCGGTATATCTAAGATGACTTTGAATGGATCTATGGAGCACGGAGGGTCCGAAGGAGCAGCGATGGTGTTCGAGGTACAGCGGTAGATCCAGTAGTGCGGCATTGGATGGTTGGCCTTGGGGGATTTGGAGATAAAGTCGGCTTCTGTAGCATCAGGGGGACTTCAGTTCCAAGTGGAGCATTGGACAGAGGTGGCTTCACGGGTGGAGGAAGCTATGACACGGGTTCAAAGCAGAGGGGTGCAGAGGAAGGACCTATATTCCAACACTAGTGCCAGAGCTGTACAAATCTAGGTGAAGAGGATTGTGCAAGCAGACAACCATGACTCTGAGGGGACAATGTCAAGTGGAGTATCAAGATATGCACTGAGTGTCGATAAAGGAACATTGCATGATCTTCAAAAAAGTCCAGGACAAGTTATGCAGCTATCAAGTAGAAGGATAACTACAACTCCAAAGGTGGTGCAGAGAAATAAGCCAAGGACTTCAGTGATGGAGGCAGTCATCCTGAAGGCCTCAAATGAAGCTCAGCAACTAAAGAAGAATGACAGTGGCAAGAAAAGCATGAGAGGCTATCAGGACATGTAAGAACAGCAGGATCATGCAGGAGGATGTTGCCAGGTGTGCCAAGGCTTGGGTGCACCAAGGTGGAGATTGTAGGTGGTGTGGCGCTTCCAAGCCTTGGGAGGCTACGAGCAAAACCAAGGTGAGGGCTCCAGAGAGACTAGGATAGGTGCAGTCCTAGGGTTAGAACAGGAGTTGTCCTAGTATGGAGGTGGCATATAGCTCTCTATGGACTTGAGGTTCAGGTATTGAGGACCTTGAGGGGCTTGGTGTTGGAAATTATATCATAAAGCCAATCATCTAGGTTGTAGATAGTATAGCTAAATATAATTATACTTGAATTATTAATAAATAAAATTATTATTTTGATCTTTTCATCACTTTGTGCATCTTTCTGTAATGAATACTTCTGTGATGAAGTCCTTAGATCTATTTAGACTCGACAAAGGCGAATTTGTCATTTAATCCTTAAAATGCATTTGCGACCAAATGATTTGTTGTTACCCAGGATGACAACATATCGAGTGTAGCTCATTGTGTGCCATAAGTGTTGGTTGTCCTCTTAACCAAAAAGTATGGAGATATGATTATGGCATGTAGGTGAAGTGTAGGGACATATTTCACTGAACATGATCCAACTGTGGAGCTCTCTACTGTCAAGAGTTGCTCGCAAAGGATATGGGTATAAGTGTCCCTTAGACCTGAGATCACCATAGTGACCTGCAAGCAACTCACTATACTTAGGTATCGGACTATCTGAATTTCTAATTCAGTGATGGAAGGCTACTGGGTGCAGTCAAATACTTGGCTTGTCGGTGTATGAGTCAAGATAGGATTGACCCCTCCAAGTGTTGGAGCAAGTGCATCACTGTATTTCAATTTAGCAAACCCTCAGTCGGGGTGGTCCATGTGATGGACACTAAGTTTTGAAATACACTATGAATGAATTTTAGGATTGATAGTAAATCCTAGATCATCCTTTGAGCATCGAGATCAAGGGGATAAATTATACGGTAATCATATGCCATAAGTTCGTCGATGTTGCGTTGTAATTATTTGACCTATCCGGACGTTGGGTATTATTGCTAGATGGTCACATCGATTGGTATAGAAACTTAGTTTCTGTGCTACCGGCTTAGGATTCGAACCTATGGGGTCACACACAATAGAAGTTTCTACCTGATCTGATGGCTGATATTGAGTCTCAATGATCTAAGACTCTGTGGTCAAGAGTCCCACTGGACTGGTACTCTGAGTTCTTCATGTTCAAGACTCTCTGATCGAAAGTCTTGATCACCTGGGACTCTATGGTCAAGAGTCCCACTTGACTGGGCAATATGACCAAGAGTCCTAATGGACTGGGGCTCTGAGTCCTACTCATTTGGAAATCTCTGATCAAGAGTCCCACTGGTCTGGGACTCTACGATCGCGAGTTCGATTCATTTGGGACACTAGGTTCAGGAGTCCTACTGATTTGGATTTCTTCAGAAGTTTCATGTTGATGGGATTCTGATGCCCAGACACCCATCTGATTGGGACTCTATGTTTATTGAAGGATTAATTAGTAATTTAATTACTAATTAGCTTAATTTGTTTGAGCAATGAGGATTCGATTAAGTCCGATTGAATTTGATTCGATTGGGTTTGACCCAATCTGATCATGAGATGACCTAATCGCTATGGTAGATTTGACTCTGATTTGATTAGGAGTTGGATCTAATTAATTTTAAATTTGATTAAAAATTTATTGATTTGGGTTAAGCCTAATTTGGTTGATTTAACCTAATCTAATTAGATCCAAATTAATTAGTTTGGTTGAAACCAATTAGGATCAAGTCAAATGAGATTTGAATTTAAATTCTCCCTAGTGCCCACCATATTTGACTTTTCCACCATGACCCACGGCCTCCTCTAATTTTTGCATGAGATTTCTCATGCAAAAATGAATGTGTGCCCTTCCTCTCTTCTGCCTTTGACCTAATCCAAGGGTTAGACCAGCTCAAACTAAGTTGAATTTTGAATTCAACTTGGTTGGTTTGAAATTTGAAAAACCTAATCTCTTCCTTATCTATTCTCCGTGCCTACCTACCTTTTGTCACATATTTTTTTGGCAATTATAGATTGAGGGTGAGCAAAAGGAGAGTCCTTCTACTCATCATCCTCTGGGATAGGCGTTGGAAAAGGATAAGACCCCATTTGAATTCAAATACTAGAAGTTGGTTGAAACTAGTTCAACCAATCTTAACCTATCCACTCCATATGGAATTTCTATTTATTTTTCATATAATAAATTATAAGAATTTTTGTGCATGAAGCTTAAGGGGTTTCCTTTTTATGGTAAAAATTTGAAAGTGATTGGGCATTGGTTTTGGGTGAAAAAAAATCTTGGAGTGAAGGTGAGTAGAATCCTATAGCACTTTATTTTTCCTTCATGCCTCTATTCTCTTTTGATATTTTTATCTAAGAACATTCAATTTTTAGATATGATCTAAATAGGATTTATAGATTTAAAAGTCATCTTTCTATGAAAACTTGTTTCATGAAAGAACTCCACACAGAGAGGGAATGAGAGGGTTTTCAGTGCATTAGGGTTTTTGGACTGAGTGAAATCCTAGATTTGGGAATCTGAGTTTGGGTGGAGAGATCGAGTACTGTGAGCATCGGATCGCCACAAAATTTGAAACACCACTTCACCATCCTCCAAAGCACATGTTTTAATTTTTTTAAAAAATTAGGAGATCAGAAAGAAGGTGATCGATTGGATCGATCGCGATCAGCCATTGTAGGCTCCGGCGAGGAGCTAGCACTTCAGTAAGGCTGATCGGAACCAGGAGCTCCATGTAGACCAACCATAGAGGTCGGACATGTGTATAGTTGTGGTGTGATACTAGAGCATTATTCGATAGATTCAGATTATGGTGATCAGCTACCCACGAAAAGATATCGAATTCTAAACTCGTATCGATTAGCAGATTTGATTTGCTGATCGATCATATTTAAATTTTAAATTATATATTAGCATGTATAGATCTTGAGTAGGATTTAAATTGATTAGATCAATGCATACAGTAGATTATATTTACTTTTGCTACTATTTTATTTGAAAAGTTTCAAAAATGCATGCTTAAATTCTATGCGATTTCCTTACAATGGTATCAGAGCCAGGTCGCTTGACATATCTAATATATAATTAAAAATTAAATATTAATGTATTTGACATGCTTAATTTAGATAATTTAGTAATCGAGAATGAATAAGCCATCAAGCCATTCGATCATAAGGGACAAGTATGGTTTAAAGGCCATCTCCTCCCATTCAGTAGGGATTCCTTATGGTGGTAGGGGTGCCACCGTGAACTCATTCATTATGATGAATAGTGAAAGAATTTTAATAATTAAAATTATTTTAATTAAAAAATTAAATATGAATGTATTTTAGATTAAATCTAAAAGATTAATTCATAGTTTAATTTTTATTATATTTTAATTTGTATTTAAAACTAGTAATAGATTGCTATTTGAGAAATGAGCCAACCCATTTCTAAAATGGGTCGATCAATTTGGAAAATAGCAAATGAAAACCTTTCAAAATTTGAAAACTATTTTTGAAATGCCGAACCCTGATCCATCAGCCCAAAAACTTAATTAAAAAAATTAAGTATTGTTCATAGGGTCTAGAATTGTGAATTAAGATCCTAAGACAAAATCATAAGACTATGGGTTAAAGGCTTAGATGAATTAGGTTCATTAATTGGGTTAGACCTAAGGTTAGTTAAAGAATGAATTAATCTAGAGTAATTGATCAAATCTAATCAAGTGTTGAATTAGATTAGATCAAAGACACTCTAGAATCAACTCCAATAGTTGTAGTTGGAAAAGTCCATGTCTTTAACTAGACTAAGATGGACTTGATTCACGGCTATGCGGTTAAGTCCAAAATTACTAGATTGATCAGATTAAACTTAATTAACTGATTGGTGTCTAAGGTAAGTTTGGAAAGAGGATCTAGAACTAGTTAGATCTTCTTCGAATGATAGTTTTGCTTGTGTGTGAGATCGTGAAGGGTGTTAGGGATATGTTCTTGACTTGTTTGAAGTCATGGGATCATGTAGATTCAAGGTGGATTTTGAGAAGTTCGATGGTAAGGAAAACTTTACTCTATGGTAGCAAAGAGTAAAGGACTTGTTAGTTCAGCAAAGGATCTACAAAGTCTTGACAAAAGAAAGGCCGAAAAAGATCAGTGCTGAGGATTGGAAAGAGTTGGAGGAAATTACTTTTAGTACAATTTGGATGTGCTTAGCTGATTAGGTTTTGCTCGAGGTTTGCATATAAACTACGATAAAAGGGCTCTAGGAGAGATTGGAGAATACATACATGGGGAAGAACATGATGAACAAGCTATGGTTGAAGAAACAGCTATATAATTTGAGGATGCCCGAAGGCGGAGATCTTGTTGCACATATCCAAAGATTTAATTAGAGGTGTTCTGAGGTGATGAGTTTGGATGTGAAGATCGATGAGGAGAATCGGGCATTACTGCTATTATGTTCTCTTTCAGGTTCGTATGATGGTCTCATAATAACTTTAGTTTATGAAAAGAAGATCCTAAACTATGAAGAAGTTGTTGATGTGCTCAGATCAAATGAGCAAAGAGAAAAGATCTGCAAGGGAGATCCTAAGTCTGAGATCTTAACTATGAATGAAAGATAGGAAAGATCACAGAGGAAGATAAGAGAAAAATTCAAGGATAGATCAAAGTCTCACGATCAGAGGAAGATGATATTAAAATGTTATAAATATCATCAATCTGGACACCTGAGGAGAGATTGTCCCCTTTTGAGATCAAAAAAAGAGAAGGCTAACAAGAGAGATGATACAGCTTTTGTGAGCAGTGGAGAAGACCTGGTAGTTATATCAAATGGATCCATAGAGTACGATACTATGTGGATATTGGATTCAGCATGCTCACACCATTATACTTTTCATCGAGAGTGGTTTGCTCAGAAGGTCGATGGTGAAAGTATCAGCCTCGGAGATGATCATCCATGCAAAGTAGCTAGAATTGGCTCTATCAGGATGAGGATATATGACAGGATCGTTCGTACATTATCAAATATCAGGCATGTATCAGAGTTGAAAAAGAATTTGATATCTTTGGGTGACTTAGAAGAGTAGAATTATGCTTTTAGCAGTCAGGTTAGGAGAGGATGTCTAAAAATTTTCAAGAAAGCTTTGGTGGTGATGAGAGGTAGAACACTGAGCAACAATCTTTATAGAATGGAAGGCTCAGTGGTAAATGATAGTGCAGAGGTGCTAGCAGTGGTACAAGAGGAGCAGATTTTATATCAACTATGGCATTATTGGATGAATCATATGAGTGACTGTGGGCTCACTAAACTAAGTAGAAGAGGTATGATCCCAACTCTGAAGAAGGAGGGTATAAATCTTTGTGAGCCATGCATCTTTGGCAAATAGCATAGGGTGAAGTTTGCCAAGAGTATCAAGTGCAGTGAGGGAGTGCTGGATTTAGTGCACTCGGATGTGTGGGGACCAGTTCCTATATCAGCTAGAGGTAGGGAAAAATACTTTATCACTTTCATTGATGATTTCTCAAGGAAGGTGTGGGTTTATCTGATCAGAGAAAAATCAAAAGTATTTGCCTGGTTCAGAGCCTTGAGAGCTAAAGTAGAGAAGAAGTCAGGAAGATAAGTGAAGTGTCTGAGGTCGAACAATGGAGGGGAGTATACTAGCCTTGAGTTCAGGAGGTATTGTGAGAAAAATGGCATCAAACGCCATTACATGGTGAAGGTGACTCCCTAGTAGAATGGTGTCATGGAAAGGATGAATCGAATACTGACCGAGAAGGCATGGAGTTTGAGGCTACAGACATCACTCCCAAAGTTTTTTTGGGATGATGCTCTAACTTTTTCTTATTTTCTTATGAATAGCTCCCCTCATTATAAGCTGAATGGAGGTATTCCAGAGGAGGTTTGGAGTAGAAAGAAGGTGAAGCTTGGCCACCTGAAAGTCTTTGGTTGCACAGCCTATGCACATGTGGAGGCAATCGAGAGGAGCAAATTGGATCCAAAATCTTAAAAGATGACATTCATAGGGTATCCACAAGGAGTCAAGGGGTACCTACTGTGGGACTCTCAGGCACATAAGTCTGTGATCAACAGGAATGCTATCTTTGATGAGAAGAGCATCCTGAGGAGGTCTGGGATAGATGGAACTGGAGAAACAAAGGTGAACAGCAGTGGCCAGTCAGAGAATGATGGCATGCACGTTACATCCACTTACAGGAGTGTTTCTGTTGAGGTGGAGCTGGGTAGAAAAGTATCATCTCAGATTGAAAATCAGCATAGAGGGCCGATAATTCAGATAAATGTATAGGAGTAGCCACAGACATCAGATAGAGATGTGCCAATGAAAGTAGCTTTGCATAAATCCCAGCATACTATTAGGAGGTTGGTCAAATATAGCATTGATGAGGTTATCTCCTATGCACTCATCACTGCTAATGCAGATCCAGAGAATTATGCAGAAGCCATGGAGAGTGAGGATCATGATTTATGAATACGAGCCATGATGGAGGAGATGGAATCACTTGAGAAGAATCAGACATGGCAGTTGGTGGATCTTCCAGAGGTTGCTAAACCTATTAGCTCAAAGTGGGTGTTCTCAAAGAAAGAAGCACCTTCAAAACAAGGTGAAGTTAGATTCAAAGCAAAGCTGGTAACAAAGGGATACTCACAAAGGAGAGAAATTGACTACACAAAAATTTTCTCTCCTGTGGTATGTCATACATCTATTTGAGTTTTGCTATCATTGGTGACACAACATAACATGAAATTGGAATAGATGGATGTGAAGACAGCCTTCCTTCATGGAACTTTGGAGGAAGGAATCTACATGAAGCAGCTAGATGGTTTCATGGAGATGGGATAGGAAGAAAAGGTGTGTTTACTCTGGAAGTCTTTGTATGGCTTGAAACAATCCCCTCATCAATGGTATCGAAGGTTTGATAGCTTTGTCTTGAGCCTAGGTTTCAGTAGATGTGAATATGGTTGTTGTGTCTACGTCAAGGATGTAGATAAGGAGGATGCCTTATACCTATTATTATATGTAGATGATATGCTCATAGCCAGTAGAAGCATGGATGCTATGAAAAGATTGAAAAGGATATTATCATCTAAGTTTGAGATGAAGGATTTGGATCCAGCTGAGAAAATTCTTGGAATAAAGA
The DNA here is from genome assembly GCA_006176705.1 of Cocos nucifera. Taxonomy (NCBI): domain Eukaryota; kingdom Viridiplantae; phylum Streptophyta; class Magnoliopsida; order Arecales; family Arecaceae; genus Cocos; species Cocos nucifera. The sequence continues at coordinate 391,221 of QRFJ01000496.1, forward strand.
TTTGCAGAGATAGGTGCAAAGAAGTGCTCCATTTGCCACTAGAAAAGTATGTCTAGAAGGTTCTAGAGAGGTTTAGGATGGAGAAGGCCAAACCTATAGAGACGCCATTACCGAGCCATACGTCTCTCTCCAAGTTATAGAGCCCCCAATCAAAAGAGGAGAGAGAGTATATGGAATGAGTCCCTTATGCAAATACTATAGGCAGTGTGATGTACACTATGGTATGCAATTGACTAGATATAGCACATATAGTGAGCACGGTTAGTAGATACATGACTAACCCTGGGAAGAAATATTGGAAAGCATTAAAATGGATATTAAGATATCTGCATGGAACAAGGGATTATGGTTTGGTGTTTGGTGGGCAGCTAGGTGGATTTGGGGAACAATCTATGAAGATGTGTGAAAGTTCAGATCCTCTGGAAGGGTTTGTTAATGCAAATTATACTGATGATCTTGATACAAGGAGGTCTACTACTGGATACCTCTTCTATGTATATGGTGGATCGATGTCTTGGAGATCAATTCTTCAGCCAATCATGGCTTCGTCTACCATAGAGGTCGAGTATATTGGGATAATAGAAGCTACAAAGAAAACCCTTTGGCTTAGGAGACTGATTGATGAGTTGGGGATGGAGCAGAGCAAGGTTACACTATTCAGTGATAGTCAGAGTGCTCTACTGTTGGCACAGAACCTAGTCTATCATGTGCGCACAAAGCATATAGACGTGAGGTACCATAGGATCAGAGAGCTGGTGGAGGAAGGTGAAGTGAAACTGATGAAGATCCATACTAAGAAGAATTAGTCTGATGCACTCACGAAGGTACTCTCCAATGACAGCTTTTAGAGATGTGTGGCATGGATGAGTCTGTTGAGAAGAGATGAGTTCACAAGGACTTAGAAGTACCAAGGTAGAGAATGTGAGCTCAAAAGTGGCACTCCTAAGTCTTGGAAATATGAAAAGATAGGTCATGAAAAGATGGGAGCGAGTCGGAAGAGAAATTAGCTCTCCTAGCAAAGTTCAGAAACTAGGCCAGCTCATCCTAAGACTGAGCTGGCTAAGTTGGAAATTGGATCGGCTCAGTCCAAGATATACTTGTAACCACTGCCATATATATATATTTTTTAATATTATATAATTTTAAAATTTAATATCCATCTTCACCGTTCATTATCTAAATAATTATCATTAGAGTGTCGTCGCAAAAGATCGCCTCGATCTGATGGCCCTAGCTTCAACGATCCAAAAAATTTGATTTCGATGACCACGAATGATGATGCGATGATCTGATAGATGGAGACCTTCGATGAATTCAAAAACCTACAATGATGATCTCGATAATATTTATAGTGTACTATCAAAATTTTACTTCAATCGGATATCATTATCTTGGTCAATTTAGTATAGGTTAGTTTCGACCGTTAAATGATAAACGAGTAATCAAAAGACCAAACGGTGTCCAATTATGAGATAATTTTTTTTATAAATAATCTTGGCTACTATTTTAATTAATTTTTATGGTGATGATTATAAAATTTAACTCATGAGATAAAGAATGATCTAAAACTATACGTCTCCTGATAATCATTCTAAAACTTCACTGGTCGTTATGCATGTGCTTTTGCAATATCTGCTTAACATGAACAGTTTATACGAAAATGATTTAAATTTTACTATCATTGCTATATAAAATATCTAAAATTATAACAAAGATCATTTAACTAAAAAATTATCTCATAATTGAATGTCGTTTAATCCTTTGATCGCTTGTTTCTAATTTAACGATCGAAATCATTCCATACTAAATTGACCATGATAACGATATCCGATTGAAGTAAAACATTGATAATATGCTACAAAAGTCATCGAGATCATCGTTGCAGATTTTTGGATCCATCGGAGGTCTCCATCTATCAGATCATCGCATCATCATTCATGATCATCAAAATCAATTTTTTTTTATCGATGAAGCCAGGGCCATCGGATCGAGGTGATCTTTTGCGACGACACTCTAATAATAATTATTTAGATAATGAATGGTGGAGATGAATATTAAATTTTAAAATTATATAATATTTAAAAAAAATAAGAAAAAATTTATTTTCAACCTATGGCAGTGGTTATCAAAAACCGCTGCTATAAATCTACACCAACAGTAATAGAACCGCTACCGTAGATCTATGGCAGCAGTTTTGGATAACCACTGTCGTAGATCTATGACAGCGGTTCGATAACCGCTGCCATAGATTAGGTTAAAAATTTTTAAATTTTTTTTCTTCCGTGAATGCTCGATCTCTCTCTCTCTCTCTCTCTCCCCCTCCTCTTCGTCGTCGATGAGGCTCCTTCCCCTCGACCGACGTCACCCCTCCTCCCCCCCGTCGATGATCGTTCCTCCTTCCCCCTCGACCGACATCGTTCCTCCTTCCCCCGACCGACCATCCCTCCTTCCCTCTCCCCTCAGCTCCCCATCCTCGGTCGCCCCTCCCCGCCACCCCCCACTCGGCCCCCCCCACCCTCCATCCGATCCTCCCCGGTCCCCAGCGAAACCCCCCCTCTGGCAAACTCCCATCCGACCCTCTCTCAACCCCCCGCAAAACCCCCCCACTCTGGCGAACCCCCCTCCACCCTCGCTCGACCTCCGTGAAACCCCACCCCCTGCCCCCCCCCATCCGATCCTCCCTCGATCTCCAGCAAAACCCCCCTTCGACGAACCCCCATCCGACTCTTCCTCGGCCCCCCTGTGAAATCTCCCCTCCAGTGAACCCCCCATCCATCCTCGACCCTTTGTCGGCCCCCCGTGAAACCCCTCCCCCACACTCCATCCTCCTCCGATCCTGATGCGAAACCAAACCCCCCTTCCAGCCAACCCCCCTCCACCCTCCTTCGATCCCTGTAAAAACCCCACCCCCCCCACCGCCACCACCATTCTAACCCTCCCCAGGCCGAGTGCGAAGCCTCCTTCGACCTCCTCGTCATTGTGCCCCACTCCCCCTAGCCCCCCCATCCCCGGCTGCCCCTGCTCTCTCTTTCTTTCCTCTTTTTCTCTCTTCTCTATCTCACTATCTTGCTTTTATTTTGCAGATTACCTCTAGTGCCATCGTCCTTCTCTAACGTCGTTGCCGGCAACCTTCGAAGCTTTTGGTGCGACCCGCTCTCTATAGCCGTAGGTATAATTTTTTTAAAATTTTATAATATTATTTATTAATCATATATTTATAATAATTTAAAAAAATTTATAATATATATTATAAATATATATTATAAATATTATAATTATCTACATGTCATAGTTTTTGGGCTGTGCCATGGCGGTAGCCTTGGACCGTGCCATGACGACGACTATGGACTAGATCTATCAACGGATTGGATTCAAATTAGAATGTGGATATTTAGATCTGGATTCAATTTTAATTATTGGTACCAGATCCAAACCCAAATATTCGATGGGTCTGTACTTGAGAGAGGAAGGGAGGGATCCAACCTCACCGCCATCATTGGGAGGGAGGGGGTCCGACCTCGCCGACATCATTAGGAGGGAGGGGGTCCGACCTTGTCGGCAAGGGAGATCGAGAGAGGAAGAGTGCGAGATCGACTGAGTGAGAGAGGGAGGGAGGGGTCCGGCCTCGTCAGCATCACTGAGAGGGATGGGGTCTGGCCTTGCCGGCAAGGAAGATTGAGAGAGTGAGAGAGAGAGGGATGGGGTCTGGCCTCATCGGTAAGGAAGATCGAGAGAGGGAGAGAGGAAGATCAAGAGATGGAGAAGCTGGGAGGGAGGGTTTCAGCCTCGCCATCATCGCTGGCAAGAGAGATCGAGAGAGGGAGAGAGGGAGTGATCGAGGGGATGGCACACAGCTGAGCCAGCTCGGATACACAGCCAAGCCAGCTTGGGTCATGATCGAGCCAGCTGGGAGAGGATCCTAGTCAGATGTCTCAAGCATGGAGCCGACTATCTCAGGCATGGATCCAGCTCGACTTTCAAGCAAATAGAATTTGATATGTCTCTTTAAGGTTTCAACATTAAGCCCTAAGGTGCCACCATCATCTACTTTGTTCTTCTTTCAGATTTTTGGATTAACAGCAAGGTTCGCACAAGAGATCGGAACTATAACTGTTGTTCATCCTTAATTAATTATGAATGTAATTCATGTTGTAGAATTTATTGCATAATATTTTTTGGATGTTTATATCATATTACTTTTGTTTATTGCATTGCATAATGATAGACCCATCAATTGATTAGTGTACATATTAGAGATTAATTATTGATGCTATACTAATATTATTGTTCAACATGTTATATTGATTAATGTTCATTAACATTGCAGGTCATGATGGCACCAAAATGCCATCTAGCTTTCATCCCTGCCCCTTGGGAGGTTACGCATAGTTCAGCATATGAGGAGCAGTCGAAGCATACTCCGTCCACCTCAGCATCGACTGCTCAGGGACCTCCACCGATGGCATCTACTCCACCGACAGCTGAGCCTCTACCATCGCCCATATCTAAGATACATGCTACTACACAGGCATCTGAGTGTACATTTTTATTATATTAGCACAACTTTATTTTTTATATAGTATTTGTACACTTATATATTTGCATAACGTATTTGCATTGTAGGTGCATCATTCGATTGGATATTTCACGGTCCCATACATATGGCAGACGTGTGGAACTATCAACATCAGGTGATTGTCTATTACGATGTGGAGGGAAAGCTGGTAGGGGAGACCACGTGGGAGATGCATTCCTTTTTTGGAGTGGTTGTGAGGTGGTTAAACATCATTCCCATAGAGCCTAGAGACTGGCATTTGATGGATGCTGCCATCAGGGATTGGGTATGAGAGGAGATATGGATAAGTATGCATATCTTAGTTATATTTATGTATTTTATATGTTTACACTATATATGTTTTATTAGAATAATTTTGTAATTAATTTTTGATAAATTTGTGTAAAGGAGGTACGACTTCCTCGATCATAAGAGGGCTCGAGATGCCCAACTGAAGAAGATCGAAGAGTTGTACCCAGGTTACAAGGTCAAGCTCCATAGAGGATGGCTCGAGTACCAACGAGACACTCCAGAGGAGCTTGTTTTCTGGATACAGGACTGTCCTCTAAGTCAGCGGGAGAGGATGGTTAGACACTAGAGGAGCCAAAAGTTTGAGATAAAATTTTTAACGTTTAAATTTATCAATATGCTTAAAATTTTATTTAAATATTTTTTAAATATTTATTATTTATTTGAATACTTGTTAGGCTACCTTCTGTTAGAATTGGGAGAACCGTGCAACTTAGGATTATACGCACACTCTAGGCCGCAACCGCAAGTCTATGGCCTATCGTGTGCATAGAGAGGTAATTAATTCTAAATCTTACTAGATAAATTAAATTCATATTTTTATTATCTTTCTGATAAATTTGTTCTTTGTTATAGCTGATGAGAGATGGAGTGATGCCCAGCCATAGCGAGATCTTTTGATCCAACCATACGGACAAGTCGAGCAGATCGATGAACGTCGCGATCGAGCATATTTTTGTAAGTATTAAATATATTAGTATATATGATTAGTATTATAGTATTTTTTATAAAATTTTATTTTAATTTATAATTATAGGATCAATTAGACGCGCTCGTGGGCGAGGGCCCGGATACCTCTAGGAGGATCCGATGCAAGCTCGGACACACATCGATGAGCTACTGGTCTGAGGCGAGCATCTTCTCATAGACTTTCGATGTTGTCAGTCGAAAGGAGCTTAAGGAGGTATTGGCACGGATAGATCATGCTGTGATGTGGGCAGATCGGGCTGAGGAGCGCGCATCTCATCTGAAGGGCATCATGAGAGACATGATGTTGATGCTCAGTGCGTATTTTGGAGTCATAAGCTTCGAGGATATGTTAGCCTACATTCCAGCTTTAGCTTTAGCCCCACTTTAGCTCCAGTTCCAGCTCCAGCTCCGACTCCGACTCCAGCTCCCGGTGACGATGATGATGATGTAGATTTAGGAGACTTTTGATGTATTTTATTTTTTTAAAAAAATATTGTAATAAATTTTATTTGATAATAAAATTTTAGCATTTTAGAATAATTTTTATATTTATTATTTTTTTTGTATTATATATCTATATTTATCAGATAAAATATATAAAAAAATATTTTTTTAATTATCCAAGATCTATGGCAGTGATTTTATAACCGCTGCCATATCCGTGCCAATCGTTGCCGTAGATCCCTGGTGTAAATGGTGTCAACCGCTACATTAGACCAATGGTAGCGGTTAAGAAACCACTACTATAGATTACCTATGGCAACGGTTATGTAACTACTGCTATAAATTAACTATGGCAGTGGTTACATAACTACTGCTATAGGTCGATCTATTGTAGCAGTTTATAAACCACTACAATAGGCTATCTATGACAGTGGTTCAAACAACTGTTGCAACAACCGCTGCCATAGAGCTACGACGATGGCCGTAGTAGCAGCGGTTAGAAAATCGCTGCCATAGCAGTGGTTAGAAAATCGCTGTTATAGCCTATGGTAGTGATTTTGTGGGCTATGGCAGCAGTTATGAACCACTGTCATAGCCCTTTTTTTAAGTAGTATGTAATTTAGCAATAAATGATCAAATAATATCACTATAAAATTTAGACTGAGTCTCATATAAACAAGAAAAGGATTAACAAGTTGTCCAAGGAGCGTATCCGAATTGATAATTTGAATCATCGAATATCTATGAGTTCTGTCTTCTTAGTAAGATGACCAAATCACCTTTTACTGGAAAGATTGAGTGGGCCATTGAGCTCTAGATCTAGTTACATACTGATGTATGTGACCTATGAACACATGTGCTAGAGGTGGAATTTTACTAATTTCATTACATTTACTAACGACCTATCTAAGGTAGGGTATGTCTTCTGAAAGAGTATGATTTTTTGAAATGTTCAAATGATATCAAAATAAGGTAGAAAATAACTTGGAAAGAGTATTAAAATTCTTTGATTTGACCGAGGAGATGAATATCTTTCCAACGAATTTTTGACATATCTGAGAGAGAATGAGATTCTGTAACAATGGATCCCTCCTAGAATACCACAGCATAATGGTGTATCTGAAAGAAGGAATCGAACCATGTTGGACATGGTTCGGTCAATGATGGGGTTTACAAGTCTGCTAATTTCATTTTGGGGTTATGCACTAGAAATTGCCTATTTTATTTTGAATAATGTTCTGAGCAAGTCTGCTGCAAAGACTCCATATGGACTGGGTGTAAGCCGACACTCTCTCACTTTAGGGTTTGGGGATGTCTAGCTTATGTTAAATGTTTGCAATCAAAAAAGCTTGGACCTAAGTCTGATAAATGCTTGTTCATAGGGTATCCTAAGGAAACTAGGGGTTATTACTTCTATCTTGCTGAAGAACAAAAGGTGTTCGTCAGCAATAGAGCAGTCTTTTTGAAAAAGGAGTTCCTTAGTGAAGAAACAGCTGCCTCTAATATTGAACTTAATAAAGTTTGATAGGTGGAAGAACCAGCATATTCTAGTGAATCTGTAGCACTAAATTTGATAAGATCAAATCCAGAGCCTATTGAAATGGCACCAAGAAGATCAGGTAGAATACCGCATCAACTGGACAGATACTACGAATTTTTGGTCCAAAATGGTGATCCTATCGAACTCGATGAGAATGATGGGTATCCAATCACCTACATGGATGCCATGCAGAGGTTCGACTCTGATATGTGACTAAAAGCCATGAAATCCAAAATAGAGTCCATGAAGGTCAACAGTGTATGGACACTAGTTGATCCATCTGAAGGAGTAAAATCTATTAGGTGTAAGTGAATTTTCAAAAGGAAATGGGGCATAGATGGAAAGGTGGAGATCTATAAAGCCCCTCTGGTTGCCAAAGGATATTGTCAGCATTATGGTATTAACTATGATGAGATGTTTTTTTCAGTGGCAATGCTCAAATCTATTTGGATCATGCTTGCGATAGCGGCATATCTAGACTATGAGATCTGGAAAATAGATGTGAAAATAGCTTTTCTAAATAGAGAGCAAGATGAAGAGGTGTATATGATATAGTCTGAGGGTTTCATATCTACAGACGAGTCTAAGGTGTGCAGGCTTCAAAGATCCATCTACGGATTGAAGCAGCCATCGTGGAGTTGGAACATGCATTTTGATAAAGTAATCAGAATATATGGCTTCATTAAGAATGGAGAAGAACCCTACGTGTATAAATGGGCCAATAATTCTATTGATGTATTCCTTGTACTGTATGTTGATAATATTCTCTTAATCGAAAATGACATCCCTGCATTATAGAAAATAAAGGTTTGGCTGTCGTCTCAATTCTCCATGAAGGACTTGAGAGAAGCTTCCTACATCCTAAGGATGAGGATCTATAGGGATAGATCTAAAAGTTTGCTAGGATTATCTCAATCCACATACATTGATACCATGCTGAAGAGGTTCAACATGAAGAATTGCAAGAAGGGCTATCTTCCGATAGGCCATAAAATTTCGCTCTCGAAGAGGGATTGTGCGACAACTCCTCAAGAGAGAGAACGTATGAGTAGAATACCATATGCTTCTGTTAGATATATGTGCCCTAGAAGCCAGAATTGGCTGACACTTGTAATACACTTCTAGGGGCAAAATTATAATTTTGACTATAATCAATAAAATGGGTTATTTTCTATCACACCTGTGTATTTAGTGTCTGTGATACATCCTTTGAGTTAATGGTAATGATAATTCATATTTTCAAGAGTTGAAAATTTAAGATATGAATAATCATTATTAACTCATAAACAGCTCCCGACCATAGGATCATCATGAGGATGGTGATTGATCCGGAAGGTTGGTGTACGATCGCTTCTCTTTAGTAGATGAGCCTTGAGTCTACGGTGTGGAGACACTGGAGTGAAAGTACAGGTACTCGTTAGAGAACGAGGGCACTGAGCGTGACCACCTCGAGTAGTCATTAGGAAGTCTATCTTCTCATCAATGACTGACTCGATGCTGCAGTAGTGTGTCTAATTCTTTGATCTGAGATGCATCGGCAGTTCACCTTGAGGGTGTTATAGTTTGACTACACCATTACTCAGTCTCCTAGCCATATGGAACCCTGAGGTGTATGTTGGCTATAGCATGTTCATTGTAGGAACTGGATTGCATCAAGATGGGATCTATCTACCTCGGTGGTAGAGGAGCAGCCCTATGATAATCATGAGAATCAAGTCCTGAAGCCCATGGCCATGGCAGAGTGAAATAATAGAAAGAGTTTCTATTTAGGTTTCACATTGGACTCGAATCGAATGATTATATCATATGACAGAGACTAGGGTTTGACGAGTTTACCTTAACCCTAATCTGATCGGGCTCAAGATAGAAGAACTTAATCACACAGGTAGCTGCACCAAGAGGTTCGCATTCAGCTCTGATGGGTTGCCACCATATACTGCTAGGTGTCACTGGTGGATTTTGGGAGCAATTAGAATGATTTAGATGATCGATCATTCTAACTGTTCGAATCAGAAGAGTTCTGATCCATCGAAAGAAGTTTCGATGATGTCTATGATAGAGATCATGACATATCCCATTACCATACAGAACTGAACCTAACTGGGTCACACAAACAAGGGTTTGAATCTGGTGATCATCAATTGAACTAATCTAGTTCAATTGACTAATGAGATTCAATTAGGTTCAAGAAAATCGTGCTAGCACTCGATTGAACCTAACGTTCTTCTTTTACTATCACAAATAAGTTTCCTGACTGAGCCAAAGGAGTTTGTGCTCAATCAGAGGCCTTCATATGGTCTAATGGAGGTTGTCCAAGTTAGAGAAGGTTGTCTTATTTTATAAGACATGACCTGCCATTTTTGGTCACCTGCCATTTTTGGTCCTTTGACTTTGGTCAAATGTTAACCTTTGACTGGTCAAATGTTGACCATAGATACTTTGACTTTTGTCCACGTGTCACGCACTTATTGGAGAACTGGTTGGGGCCTGTCCCCTTGCCAGAACCTGGCAAGGAGGAGGGCGCACGCCACCCAGGCGTGTGCCCAAGTTGGAGGGCCTTGAGTCCTTATTGGACAAGGACTCCACCTCCCTTTTGGATTCCAATCAGAGTTCTACTAGAATCAGTTTGACTGGTCTTAGGCCACCCTCTAAGGAGGAATCCAGGGGTCTCTATTCCCACCAATCAGATTTAGATCTAATTTCACAAAGGGTTGTGATTGGTTGGGAGGAAGAGGAGTTGGATCACACTTAGTCTATAAAAGAGACCCTGTGCCCAACTCAGATTAAAATGTAATGCAATTCAATAGAAATTTCCCACGCCCCAAGGCTGCCTCTCCCCTCTTCCTCCATGCCTAAACTTCTCCTCCTTCTCCTCTCCACATCCAAAAAGGTTTTGGATTTTGGTTGGTGCATTCCAGATCAAAAGAAAGACGATCAAAAGAAGAAGGCTGCACTGCTGCAAAGGACGACTGCTGATCTTCAAAAGGAGTTTTGAAGATCCTCTAGATCAGATCCAGATCTGATTTTTGGAGATGTGATAGAGAAGAAGAGGATCTCCAGATCCAACCTGAGTGGATACCGGTAGAGGCCAGGCGCTTGCGTGGCTGGATCCAGAACCTTCCGCTGCAATCAGGATCATCTACAGGATAATAGGATTACCCAAATCAGGTAAATTAAATTTGATTTAATTTATCTTATTTTATTTTATTTATTAAAATAATAAGAATCAGATCTGAAACATATCAAGATCTGATTGGGATTAAGAGAAAAATTTTTGAAATATATCTCTTGATCTGATCAGATCTGGACGAACCTGGATCGGGAAATCAGGATTTTCCTTCAGCTTCGACTGTGGGTTCTATTATGTATGCCATGATATGTACGAGATTAGACGTGGCATACTCACTAGGGGTAGTGAGCAGATACCGGTCTGACCCAGGTGAGAATCACTAGAAGGTTGTGAAGACAATAGTAAAGTATTTAAAAAATACCAAGAATTAGTGGCTCATCTATGGAGATACTGATTTGAAACTTATGGGATATATTGATTCTAGTTTTCAGTCAGATCATGATGATAGCAAAAGTGTGTCAGATTATGTTTACCCTAAATAGTGGAGCGGTCTACTGAAAGAGTTTCAAGTAGCACACTATAGTCGATTCTGTATGCAAGGCAGAGTATTTCGCAGCATCTGATGCTACGAAGAAAGCTGTATGGCTGTGGAAGTTCATCAGCGAGCTGGGAGTGGCACCCTCCTTAGATGGTCCAATTCTGCTATACTATGACAGCATTGGAGCCATAGCTCAAGCGAAGGAGCCGAAGGTACATCAGCACACCAAACATATTCTATGTCGCTACCATCTTGTATGAGAAATTATGGAGCGAGGTGATGTCAAGCTTCAGAAGATCGATGGAAAGAAGAACGTGGCCGACCCCTTTACTTGAGCTCTAGGAATCAAAGAGTTCGATAATCACAAATGGAAGATGGATATTCAATATTTTTCGAGTGGCTTTAGTTTAAGTGGGAGTTGTTGAAAATTGTATCCTAAAGCCAATCATTTAGGTTGTAGATGGTTAAGCTAAATGTAATTATACTTAAATTATTAATAAATAAAATTATTATTTTGGCCTTTGCAATACTTTGTGCATCTTTCTGTAATGAACTCTTCCGTGATGAAGTTCTTAGGGCTATTTAGACTCAACAAAGGAGAATTTATCGTTTAGTCCTCAAAACGTATTCACGACCAAATGATTTGTTGTCACCCAAGATGATAATGTATCGAGTGTAGGTCATTGTGTGCCATAAGTATTGATTGTCCTCTTAACCAAGAAGTATGGAGATACTATTATGGCATGCAGGTGAAGTGTAGGGATATATTTCACCAAATATGATTCAATTGCAAAGCTCTCTACTGTCATGAGTTGCTCGCAAAGGATATTGGTATAAGTGTCTCTTAGACCTGAGATCACCATGGTGATCTGTAAGCAACTCACTGCACTTAGGTACCAAACTAATTGAATTTCTAATTCAGTGATGGAAGGCTACTGGGTATAGTCAAGTACTTGGCTTGTCGGTGTGTAAGTCATGATGGGATTGACCCCTCTAAGTGTTGGAGCAAGTGCATCACTATATTTTAATTTAGCAAACCCTCGATTGGGGTGGTCCATGTGATGGACACTGAGTTTTGAAATACACTGTGGATGAATTTTAGGATTGATAATAAACCCTAGATTATCCTTTGAACATCGAGGTCAAGAAGATGAATTATACGGTAACCATATATCATAGGTTCATCGATGTTGCATTGCAATTATTCGACCTATCTGGATATCGGGTACCATTGCTAGATGGTCATATCGATTGGTACAGAAAATTAGTTTCTATCCTACCAGCTTAGGATTCAAACCTATGGGGTCATACACAATAGGAGTTTCTACCTGATCTGATGGCTGATATTGAGTCACGATGATCTAAGACTCTATGGTCAAGAGTCCCACTAGACTGGGACTCTATGACCAAGAGTCCTGCTGGACTGAGACTTTGAGTCCTTCGTGTCCAGGACTCTCTGATCGAGAGTCCTGATTGAAGGAACCAGATCTAGAATTTTAGGATTAGATCTTGAAACTTTTTTAAGATCAAGCAACAAAAGATTAAAATCAATCAAAATTAATCTAAAATATCTTAGATCTAAGATCTTATTATATTATTATTGTATGGTATTTAAATTAAAAATTAAAAATTAAACAAGAAAGAAAATGTTGATCATATCAATCTAGATCTATACTATATCTAATGCAGCTATAAAATAATAGATCAGATCTATTACCTGAGCAAGTTAGACATTCTAACTTGTTGATCCAGACTTGAGGATGAAGTCATGAGCCGAACATGCATCCAACCTCTAAGAGTCATCCATACGAGCCCACGAACACAATCAGAGATCCTGATGTAGGAAATCAGCATAGTATGCTAGCACTATGCTGATCTCTCTTCGACGATCGATCCGATGCTTTTTTCTTTGAAACATGGATACTCCAAAATACCAAAAGAAAAAGAAGAAGATTTGTGATGCTGAAACACCTCTCAAAAGCTGACAAAAAAGGGAAGAAGAGATCTGGAACAAAAACCCTAGAAGAAGACCCTCTTCTTCTTCTTTGTTCCTTTTCTAGACACCCTACTTTGTGTTTTTAATATCTCTATGACCTAGATGAATTTTTCTACATCAAAGAGAACACTCAATTGTCTACAATCCATGAAAATTTTAGCCAAAATTTTTTTTCAAATAATGAGATATCTAGAGTCCAAGTTAGGTCAAAAATCTAGATAGAAAAGTCACCAAATGGTAGGTTGTTGGGTCGCCCAACTCTTGGGCGCCCCCACGTTACTTTTCTGCCATGGACTAGCAAGGGAGGGTGCAACAAATGCCAAAGATGCTATGAGAGAGAGAGAGAAAATAGGGAGGTGGCGGCATGAAAGGAAGGAAGTCTTTTGGTTGACTAGGATTCTATCTCATAGAATCCTAAAGCAAAACCAATCTCTCCTTTTGACTTGGTCATCAAACAAATTTTCATATGAGAAAAAGGAAGAAAGAAGGGAGGCATGATATTGCTTGGGGCGTGGAGATATTTCATGTAAAAGAGAAGAAAGAAGGTGTGGGGCATGAGGAATTAGGTGGCGCAAGGACTAGGACTCCTATTTTGACCTGGTCAAACAAGATCTTTTAACCAAATAAAAATAAGAGTAAACCAACCCAATTAAATAAGACCCTAATTTGTTTAAGAACTTAATTAAATTAGATTTAATTTTGATTTATTTTTCTAATCAAATTAGAAAATTAGGTTGACTCGAGTCCTAGTTAGACTAAGACTAGTTCTTCCTTGCACTTGGCTTATCCAATAAGCCAATTGAACTTGATCCAATCAAGCCCAAACTAAATCTAATTAAATCATATTTAATTAAACTTAATCTTAGCCTACTGGCTTAATCAAATTAAGTTAATTAGCAATCGAATTGCTAATTGATTCTTCTGCAACACTTGCATTACGTCAAACATCAATCGTATTGATCGTTTAACCCTAAAATGATTCTAAATCGTTGATCAACCATCCGATCGAAATATGAACTCTAATATGTGTGACCTCATAGGTTCAAACCTAAGTTGGTAGTACAAAAATAAATTTTTGTACCAATCGAAGTGACCATCTAGCAATGATACTCGATGGTCGGATAGGTCGAAGGTGTAGAACACCATCCTTAGAATCCATGCAGATATAGTTTCTATATAATTCATCCCCTGGACCATAATGCTCATAGAACACCTCAAAGTTCAACTATTAACTCTAATCAGGTTGTCTATATTTTATTTCAAAATATCAAATCCATCTGATGGATTAACCTGGCTAAGGTTTTGCTATATTGAAATACAATGATACATTATTCTCCAATTCTTGGAGTGGTCAATTCCATCTTGATCACACTCCAACTTCGTAAGTACTTGACTATGCCTAGAAGCCTTCCATTATCGAATTAAAAATTTAGTTAGTCTGGTACCAAAGCACAATGAGTTGCTTGCAAATCATAAAGATAATCTCAGATCTAAGGGATACTTATACCTATATCCCATCAAGGACATTCTTGACAGCAGAATGCTCTGAAGTTGATCACGTTCACTGATGATGTACCTATACATCTAATCTGTATGCCATACCAGTGTTTCCATACTCTTTGGTTAAGAGGACAACCAACCTATATGGCATATAGCGATCTATGCTCGATAGGCACTATCGTTGTAATTAACAGTCGATCATTTGGTCGTAAATAAATTTAAGGACTAATCGATAAATTCTCTCTTTATCGAAACTAAATAGTCCTAAGAACTTCATCACAATAATGAAGTTCATTAGAAGATGTAAATTTATGATGAAAAAGATGCCATAAAATTTTTATCAATTAATAAATTAATTACAATATCTCAACCATCAACAGGCTGACGATTGGTTTTGAGACATAATTTTCAACAACTCCCACTTTTCCTAAAGCCACTCGGCACAGTATCTAATACCCAACTTCGACTTATGATTGTCAAACTCCTTGATTGCCAAGACTTTAGTAAAGGGGTAAGCTAGGTTCTTCTTTCTATCGATCTTCTGAAGGTCGACGTCTCCACGATCCATGATCTCATGGATCAAATGGAAGCAGCGTAGAATGTGCTTTGTCCACTGGTGTGCCTTCGATTTCTTTGCTTGAGCTATGGTGCCTGTGCTGTCATAGTAGAGTAGGACTGGACCATCAATGGAGGGTGCTACTCCAAGCTCGATGATGAACTTTCTCAGCCACACAGCTTTCTTTGCTGCATCTGATGTTGCCATGTACTCTGCTTCGCAAACAGAGTTGGCCATTGTATGCTGCTTGAAACTTTTTCAGCAGATGGCTCCACCGTTTAGAGTAAAAATATATTCCAACACACTTTTACTATCATCATGATCAGATTGAAAGCTCCCCATAAGTTTTAAATCTGACTCACCATAAACCAACCATTGGGCTTTAGTATTTCTCAAATACTTAAAGATGGTTTTAACCACCTTCTAGTGATTTTCTCCAAGATCAGACTGGTATCTACTCACTACTCCTAGTGGGTATGCCACTTCTGAACTCGTACATGTCATTGCACACATAATAAACTCTACTGTCGAAGCATATGGGATTCTACTCATACGCTCTCTCTCTTCAGGAGTTGTCGGACAATCCTTCTTAGAGAGAGAAATTCTTTGGCCTATTGGGAGATAGCTATTTTTGGAATTCTCCATGTTCAACCTCTTCAGCATAGTTTTTATGTACGTGGACTAAGATATACCAAGCATCCTTTTAGATCTATCCCTATAGATCTTCATTCCTAAAATGTAGGATGCTTCACCCAAGTCCTTCATGTAGAACTATGATGACAATCAGACTTTTATTCCTTGTAGTGCGGAGATGTCATTTTCGATTAAGAGAATGTCATCCACATATAAAATAAGGAATACCACTGCTGGACCATTTGTCCATTTGTAAATGCAGGGTTCTTCTCCATTCTTAACGAAGCCATACATTTTGATCACTTTATCAAAATGCATATTCCAACTCCGAGATGCTTGCTTTAATCCATAAATGGATCTCTTAAGCCTGCACACCTTGGACTCATATGTGGATGTGAACCTCTCAGATTGTATCATATACACCTCTTCGGTTAGCTCTCCATTTAGAAAGGTCGTCTTCACATCCATCTGCCAGATCTCATAGTCTAGGTGGGCAGCTATTGCAAGCATTATTCGAATGGATTTGAGCACTGCCACTAGGGAGAATGTCTTGTCATAGTCAATACCATAATGTTAATGATACTCCTTGGCAACCAGACGGACTTTATAGGTCTTCACCTTTTCGTCTGTGCCTCTATTCCTTTTGAATATCTATTTACACCCAATAGATTTAACCCCTTCAGGTGGGTCAACTAATGTCCATACATCATTGACTTTCATGAAATCTGTTTCGGATCTCATGGCTTCTAGCCATTTCTTAGAGTCGGATCCCTGCATCGCATCCATAGAAGTGATCGGGTCCTCATCATTCTTATCGAGTTTGATGGGATCACCATTCTGGATCAAGAATCCATAGTACCTATCCGGATGGTGTGGTACTCTATCGGATAATCTTAATGGTGTGGGTTCACTAGGCTTCGGATCTAATCTGATCAAATCTAACTTAGGTTCAACATTATGTATCGGACTATCTACCTGTTGAACTTCATCAAGTTCAACCTTAGAGGCAATAGTTCCTTCACTAAGAAACTTCTTTTCCAAAAAGGATGCCCTAAGACTGATGAACACTTTTTGTTCATCAGCATGGTAGAAATAGTATCCTTTGGTCTCTTTTGGATATCCAATAAATGCACACTTGTCAGACCTAGGTCCAAGTTTATCTATAATTATTCATCAGACATAAGCCAGGTGTGAAAGTGCTGGCTTACATCCTGTCCATATCTCATATGGAGTTTTAACCACAGATTTACTTGGAACCCTGTTTAAAAGATAGCAAACTGATTCGAGTGCATATCCCTAAAGGGATATCGGTAAGCTGGCAAAACCTATCATGGATTGGACCATGTCTAATAGAGTCTGATTCCTTCTTTCAAATACACCATTATGCTATGGTGTTCCTGAAGGAGTCCATTAGGAGAGAATTCCATTCTCTTCTAGATATGTAAAAAAATCATCAGAAAGGTATTTCCCTCCTCGGTCAGATCAAAGAGTTTTAACACTCTTTTTAGTTTATTTTTCTACTTCACTTCTGAATCGTTTGAATATTTCAAATGAATTCGACTTATGTTTCATCAGATAGACATATCCAAATCAGGATAGATCATCTGTGAAAGTGATGAAGTGGACATATCCACCTTTGGCATTAGTACTCATTAGTCTACATACATCAATATGTACTAGTCCTAAGAGTTCAGTGGCTCTCTCACCTTTTCTAGAAAAAGGTGACTTAGTCATTTTACCAAGAAGACAGGATTCACAAGTTGGAAGTGATTCACAATCACTAAGTTTGAGGATACCCTCTTGAGCCAACCTACTTATCCTGTTCTTGTTTATATGACCTAGCCTACAATGCCATAAATAGATATCTATCACATTATCTAATCTAGAATGTCTGTCAGTTGAATAGACTACATTAACAGATTGTAATAACATATATACACCATTATTCAATTATCCATAGAATGCAGTAATACCATTCACAATGACATTACAAACTCATTTCTTTATTGAAATTTCATAATTGTTCATGGCCAAAAGACCTACAGAAATGATATTTAAAAAGAAACTAGGACAACAATGATAATCACTACGAATAATGATATGAGATTCAAATACAAGTTTCAAAATTTCTAAAGCTAGAACTGGAACTAATCTTCCATCTCCAACATTAAGAAATCTCTCATCTTGCTCAAATCTTCTACTGACCTACAACTCCTGTAATGAATTGCAAATATGATAAGGGCTTTCAGTATCCAATATCCAGTCAGTAATATCACACACAGAGATATTATAAGGAGTTATCATATAAATACCTTGCCCAGCAATAGCTTGCTTCTTCCTCTGCCTGTTCAGATCCAGGGGACAATGTATTGATGACAGTTCCTCTTTCAGTGCTTCCGCTTCTTACAGAAGAACTATTCGGCTTGACTCTTATCAGGCTTGGTTTTTTAGGTTTAAGCCTGCATAGATGTCCTAGCCTGAACGTGCACCTTCTTGGCTTTCTTCTTCTTGTTCTTCTTTCCTTTCTCAAAGGGTCGAGAATGAGAAGACAAACCTCCCACTAAGTTTACCAACTCTTTGTGGAGCTGATGATTCTTCTCAAAGTTCTGAAGTAACCCCAGTAACCCATGGTAGTCAACTTCAGGCTTTGACATTCTATAATATATAAGGAATGGGAGAAAAGACTTGGGCAGCGAGTTTAGTATTGCATCTTTTCCAAGTTGTTTATGCAAGAAAAAGCTGAGTTTTTTCAAGCGCTCTATCAGTTTGATCATGTACAGTACATGATCAGTGATAGAGGCTCCATCCTATATTCTGGCGTTGAAGATAGTGCAACTAGTCTTGTGCCTCTCAATGTTATCGGGTGTGCCAAAAGAATCCTCCAACTCTTGGAGCATTTCATTTGGCCAAGCTATCTCAAACCCGTGACTGAACTCATCGCTCATCGCAGCCAGCATAATGCAGCATACCATGGTTCAATCACTAAGCCACTTTTGATAAGTATCTCTAACTGTTTCATATGCATTGGTAGCTGGCTCCTCAGGTGCAAGATCCATTAGCACATATAGGATCCGTTCATGCTCCAGAACAATCTTCAACTTTTGGTACCAGCTATCGAAGATTGGTCCCACCAACTTATCATTGTCCAACAATGATCGAAGCGATAGAGAAGTGGCCATGTCTGCACAAAGGAAAACCAAAATCTAATTAGTAATTAATTCATTAAACCTAAAGATTTGGACTTTAATCAAAAGAATTCTCCCACTATTTTATTCAAATTGGTAGCCTCTACCTCTAATTTAAGGAATTAACCTAATTCTTTAGTTGGTACTAGAATCCACATAGACTGTACACAAGCCCAACTTTGGTTGGCCCACCCATGTACATCTAAGGGTAGGTTCATAACCAATTGTTTCTCCAAATAATTTTCAGTAATTCAATTTTACCCCAGGCCTTGATTAGTTGGCTTTGGCCTTCTTAGAAAAGGGTCCAGTTAGGTCCACCCATTAATATGACCATACTTGATCCATGCAACCAATAAAAGATCAGGCCCAACTTTGGTTGGCCCATCTGACCACCATTTAGAAAGATGTATCCAAGAGATCATATAATGAATGATAATTCCATCAATCAATAAGCACCAGGCCTTTAGACCTCCAATAATTATCCAACTGATCGATCCATTATCATCCACTTTAATGAGAGGCTATGATCTAGTTATTATATAACTATTTCATTTTAGGGACCTAATAATTTTAGAATATTTATTTATTGAAGTGAGTAGGTCAGATTAATCATCTTGTCATGATCCTCCCACTGGCTTCATCAAGTCAGCTTAAGGAAGACCACTAATAGGTTGATCTAGGAATACCTAAATCAATCACACTGATTTACCTAGCTGACATGGGTCAACTCAAATTGTCAAGTGATCTGATCAAAACTCAATCTCATCAAGAAGGCCATGTAAGTGAGATCGGTGGAAGGGTCTGCCAAAGCTTACCTTAGACACCAATGAAAATGGCTAGGTAAGCGGGCTGCTAATTAAAAACCACCGATCGTATGTGCTAAACTTACCTTAGATGTCAACTGATTTAATTAGTCTTGATTAGATCATCCTAATAGTTCGAGTTAGACCTTTTAGCCAAGAATCAAGTCCATTTGGTTCTTGTTAAAAATATGGACTTGACCAACTATAACTATTGTAATTAATCTAGAGAATCCTTGACCTAATCTAAGACAATAATTGATTAGATTTAGTCAATTCTCTAATTAAGTCTATTCTTTAATCTAACCTTAGGTCTAACCCAATTAATGGATCTAATTCCTACTAACCCATTAATCCAATGTGCTATGATTCGTGTCATAGGATCTTCAATTTATAATTCTACAACCTAATCAGACAACTTCTTAATTCTTAATTAAGTTTTGGGCTGAGGGTTGGGATTTGGCTTTTTGAAAATAATTTTTATGTTCGTAAAATATTTTTACAACATGATTCTATCAACCAAGTTGCATGTTTGATTCATAATCAATATGCAAGTAAAATAAACATAAAACTACTTTAGATCTAATCTAAACAGGTTCATGTAATTGAAATCGTTTCAATAATAATCAATCATAAATCTTCCTAGATCAAATCTAACACATTTATAATGATTGAAATTAGATTAAAATATTTTTAATTAGATTATAAAATTTCTTAGATCTAATTTAAAATTTTATGATCAATATTTTAGATCAACACGTACTAGGATAATCTATCCACTGTAAGGGATAAACCATATAGCAGGACAACCTTATGGCAGTCCGTGCAATCTAAAATATTTTATTTTTAGATATAAAACTATTTTAAATCTATTAAATCATAAATAAAATTATATTAAATCTAATAAATTTATGATTAGAGTCAGATCATCATGAACTAGGATAACCTTTTCATTATAAGGGGTAAACCTTACAGCAGGACAACCTTCTAGCATTCATGAGATCTAAATTTTTTTAATTTTAGATTTAATAATTATATTATAAATTAAATATAATTTAAAAAATAATCTAAATATGCATAAAAATCATGTAATAAGAATCAGACTCTGATACTAATTGAAGGAACCAGATCTAGGATTTTAAGATTAGATCTTGAAACTTTTTCAAGATTAGGTAGCAAAAGATTAAAACTAATCTAAATTAATCTAAAATATTCTAGATTTAAGATCTTATTATATTATTAATGCATGGTATTTAAATCAAAAATTAAAAATTAAATAAGAAAGAAAAGATTAATCATATCAATCTAGATATATACTACATCTAATACAGCTATAAAATAATAGATCAGATCTATACCTGAGCAAGTTAGATATTCTAACTTATTGATATAGACTTGAGGATGAAGTCATGAGCCATACATGCATCCGGTCTCTAGGAGTTGTCCACACAAGCCCATGAACACGATCAAAGATCCTGATGCAGGAAATCAGCATAGTATGCTAGCACTGTGCTATTCTCTCTTCGACGGTCGATCCTAAGCTTTCTTCTTCGAAGCATGGATACTCCAAAATATCAGAAGCAAAAGAAGAATATTTGTGATGCTAAGACACCTCTAAATATCTCATAAAAAAGGGAGGAAGAGTTCTGAAACAAAAACCAAGTAGAAGACCCTCTTCTTCTTCTTTGTTCTTTTTCTAGACACCCTAATTTGTGTTTCTAATATCTCCATGATCTAGATGAATTTTTCTCTGATTTTTCTACACTAAAGAGACCACTCAAATTTCTACAATCCATAAAAATTTTAGCTAATTTTATTTTTTAAATAATAATATATGTAGAGTCCAAGTTAGGTTAAAAATCTAGACAGGAAAGTCACCAAATGGCAGGTTGTTGGGGCGCCCAACTCTTGGGCGCCCCCACCTTACTTTTCTACCATGGACCAGCAAGGGAGGGTGCAACAAATGCCAAATAATTCCATGAGAGAGAGAGAGAGAGAGAAAATAGGAAGGTGGCGGCATGAAATGAAGGAAGTCTTTTGGTTGACTAGGATTCTATCTCATAGAATCCTAAAGCAAAACCAATCTCCCCTTTTGACTTGGTCATCAAACAAATTTTCATATGAGAAAAAGGAAGAAAGAAGGAAGGCGTGAGATTGCTTGGGGTGTGGAGATATTTCACATAAAAGAGAAGAAAGAAGGGGTGGGGCTTGAGGAATTAGGTGGTGCAAGGATAGGGAGTCCTAGTCACACTAGGACTCCTATTTTGACCTGGTCGAACAAGGTCTTTTAATCAAATAAAAATAAGATTAAACCAACCCAATTAAATAAGACCCTAATCTATTTAAGAACTTAATTAAATTATATTAAAATAAATTTAATTTTAATTTATTTTTCTAATCAAATTAGAAAATTATGTTGACCCTAGTCCTAGTTAGACTAGGACTAGTTCTTCCTTTCACTTGACTTATCCAATAAGCCAATTAGACTTGATCCAATCAAGCCCAAATCAAATCTAACTAAACCATATTTAATTAGACTTAATCTTAGCATACTGGTTTAATCAAATTAAGCTAATTAGTAATTGAATTGCTAATCGATCCTCCTGCAACACTTGCACTAGGTCAAACATCAATCGTATTGATTGTTTAACTCTAAAATGATTCTAAATCGCTGATCAACCATCCGATCGAAATATGAACTCTAATGTGTGTGACCTCATAGGTCCAAATCTAAGTCGGTAGTATAGGAATAAATTTTTGTACCAATCGAAGTGACCATCTAGCAATGATACTCGACGGTCGAATAGGTCGAAGGTGTAGAACATCATCCTTCAAACCCATATAGATATAGTTTCCGTATAATTCATCCCCTTGACCACAATGCTGGTAGGACACCTCAGAGTCCAACTATCAACTTTAATCAGGTTGTCCACATTGTATTTCAAAATATCAAATTCATCTGATGGATTATCCTTGCCAAGATTTTGCTATATTGAAATATAGTGATACATTATTCTCCAACTCTTGATGTGGTCAATTCCATCTTGATCACACTTCGACATCGCAAGTACTTGACTATGCCTAAAAGCCTTTCATTGCTGAATTAAAAATTCAGTTAGTCTGGTACCAAAGCACAATGAGTTACTTGTAAGTCACTGAGGTGATCTCAGGTCTAAGGGATACTTATACCTTTATCCCATCAATGACATTTTCGATAGTAGAATGCTCTAGAGTTGGTCACATTCAATGATGATGTACCCATACATCTCACCTGTATGCCATACTAATATCTCCACACTTCTTGGTTAAGAGGACAACCAACCTATATGGCATATAGCTATCTATGCTCGATAGATGCTGTCGTCCTAATTAACAGCCTATCATTTGGTCATAAATAAATTTAAGGACCAATCGATAAATCGTCTCTTTATCAAAACTAAATAGTCTTAAGAACTTCATCACAACAATGTAGTTCATTAGAAGATGTAAATTTATGATGAAGAAGATGCCATAAAATTTTTATTAATTAATAAATTAATTATAATATCTCAACTATCAATAGGCTGACGATTGGCTTTGGGACATAATTTCCAACACTGATGACCTAGGACTCTGTGGTCAAGAGTCCTATTGGACTGGGACATTGTGACCAAGAGTCCTAGTAGACTAGGACTCTGAGTTCTACTCATTTGAGACTCTCTGATCAAGAGTTCCACTGGCTTGGAACTCTATGATCATGAGTTTAATTTGTTTAAGACATTGGGTTCAAAAGTTCCACTAGTTTGGGACTCTCAAGGAGTTTCATGTTGATGAAACTCTAATGCCTAGACACCCACCCGATTGGGACTCTATGTTTATTGAAGAATTAATTAGCAATTTGATTGCTAATTAGCTCAATTTGATTAAGTGATGAGGATTTGATTAAGTTCGATTGAATTTGATTCGACTGGGTTTGATCCGATCTGGTCATGAGATGACCTAATCGCTATGGGAGATTTGACCCTAATTTGATCAGGGGCTGAACCTAATTAATTTCTAATTTGATTAGAAATTTATTAGTTTGGGTTAAGCCTAATTTGATTGATTTAACCTAATCTAATTAGATCCAAATTAATTGGTTTGGTTGAAACCAATTTGGACCAAGTCATATGAGATTTGAATTTAAATTCTTCCTAGCGCCCACCATATTTGACTTTTCCACCTTGACCCATGCCCTCCTTTAATTTCTGCATGAGATTTCTCATACAAAAATGAATGTGTGCTCTTCCTCTCTTTTGCCTTTGACCTGGTCCAAGGGTTGGATCAGTTCAAACTAAGTTGAATTTTGAATTCAACTTGGTTGGTTTGAAATTTGAAAAACCTAATCTCTTCCTTATCTATTCTCCATGCCTACCTATCTTTTGTTGCACATTTTTTTAGGCAATTTTAGATTGATGATGAATAGAAGGAGAGTCCTTCTACTCTTCATCCTTTGAGATAGGCATTGGAAAAGGATAAGACCCCATTTGAATTCAAATACTAGAAGTTGGTTGAAACTAGTTCAACCAATCTTAACCTATCCACTCCATACGAAATTTCCACTTATTTTTCATGAAATAAATTATGAGAATTTTTATACATAAAGCCTGAGGGATTACCTTTCCATGGTAAAAGTTTAAAAGTGATTGGGCATTGGTTTTGGGGAAAAAAAATCCTAGAGTGAAGGTGAGCAAAATCCTATAATATTTTATTTTTTCTTCATGCCTTTATTATCTTCTGATTTTCATATCTAAGGATACTTAATTTTTAGATATAATCTAAATAGAGTTTATAGATTTGAAAGTCATCTTTCTATGAAAGCTTATTTCATAGAAAAAATCCATATAGAGAGGGCACGAGAGGGTTTTCAATACATCAAGGTTTTTGGGCCGAGTGAAATCCTAGATTTGGGAATTTGGGTTTGGATGGAGAGATCGAGTGCTGTGAGCATCGGATCGCCACCAAATTTGAAACACCACTTCATCATCCTCCAAATAATATGTTTTAATTTTCTAGAGTATCTAAGAGCTCAGAAAAAAGATAATCAATTAGATCAATCATGATTAGCCATTGAAGACCCCGGCGAGGAGCTAGCACTTCAGTGGGGCTAATTAAGACCAGAAGCTCCATGTGGACCAACCATAGAGGCTGGACATGTGTGCAGATGTAGTGCAACAACAGAGCATTATTTGGTGGATTCAGATTATGGTGATCAGCTATCTGCAAAAAGATATCGAGTTCTAAACTCATATCGATCAGTATATTTGATTTGTTGATTGATCACATTTAAATTTTAAATTGCATATTACCATGTCTAGATCCTGAGCAGGGTTTAAATTAATTAGATCAATACATGAAGTAGATTATATTTACTTCATTTGCTATTTTACTTGAAAAAGTTTTGAAAAATGCATGCTTAAATCCTACACGATTTTCTTACACTTGGTTGGTGCTTCGGAGGCCTAGGACATAAGATGGAGTAAGGAACTAAAGTTGGAAGATTGAAGACTATAGAAAAAAAGCTTTCTACAGGTTAGCCGACTTAGTCTTAGATTGGGTCGGTTAAGTCTCAGAGCACAGGATAGATAGAAAGAAATGCATTGGGGACTAAAGCATGGCACGCAACTGAGTCGGCTCAGTGTAAAATTGAGTTGATCCAGTCTTCGATTACCAAATTGTAGACCCATGATATCGCTCAAACGCCAATCATCCTTGACATCACAAGCACTGATACCATGTTGCGGAAGCTCCTGATCTTTAGCATGGACCTGAAGAAATCTATGACGTTCTTTATGGGCAGCAAACCACCGATCCTCCACTTAGATCTATGATGGGGTGGCTCCCTCCTTGGGCTTGAGGAAGATGCCCTCCTTCTCTAGGGCTTCTTCAAGAATCCTAGGGTGGCAACTCTAGAGAGAAGAGAAGAAGAGAGTTGAGGGAGAAAAGGTCTGTATTGATTTCAACCTTTAGAACCCTAATACAACCTATGTATTTATACATAGCCATTAGGTCCAACCAAAAACTCTCCTGGCTAACCCAATACATGAAAGCACTCACCGAGCCCAAATCTCACATGCTCTCATCCCCTAGATCTAATCCCAACCCATACATGAATTAGCTTCCTTAAGACCTCTCAAACTAGGCATTAAGACCCCTAGGATCAACCAAACCCTAGCCCAAAACAAACCCTCATGTAACTCTACCCGCGCACTGAGTTGGCTCAATCTTAGCACTGAGCTAACTAAGTTCCACTAGGTCGGCTTAGTTTGAAACTAAGCCATCCCAGTTCTGTATTGTGTCAGCAGTTCGAATGCGCAGCTCTCTATTTTGCCTTTGCACTAAGACTTACCCGACTCAGTTTTGGACTGAGCTGGCTAACCTGTAGAAAATATCCTTTCTACAGTCTTGATTCTCCAACTTTGGTTCCTTGCTTCACCTTGTATCCCAAGACTCTGAAGTACAAACCAAGCCCCTGGAATCATCAAAGCCAACATCCTGACTTCTTTCGTGGCCTCCCAAGGCTTGGGAGCACCATAAATCCTCACAATCTCCACCTTGGTGCTCCCAAGCCTTGGCAAACACCTCGGTAATGACCTCCTGCACGATCCCACTATCCCTATGCACTCGATAGCACCTATGCAAACATCACATCAGCCAATCCTCTTTAGCTATTATACACCTTTGAGGCCTTTGGAATGACCACCTCCACCATTGAAGATCTATACTTGCTTCTTGGCACCATCCTAAAATTATAAGATCTCTTCTTCTTAGTAGCTGCATCATTTTCTCTGAACTTTTCTAAAGAACCTACAGCATTTCTGCACCAGCACATGCTGTACCACCTAACGCGATCTCCTCAGAGCTAGGCCTATCCACCTGTACACGTTGCTCCACCTAGAACTGTGCATCATCAGCGCTCTGAACTCATGTCAAATTTTTTCTTCAATTATGAAGCCACCATTATGGTGCTCCACTTATATCCAAAGTCCGCCTGATGCCGTAGAAGTTGACTCTATCATCGAGTTCCTTCAAGCCAACCACTCAATGCTACACTGCTGAGCCTATCGTTGCACCTCAAACATCGTTGCTGCCCCTTTAAACCCTCCATACTTTGCGGTCCTCTTTGAAGCCATCTTGGATATCTCTGCAATCCACGGGCACCTTCGAAACACAAGAGCTCATCCAACTCTTCTGAATCCAACGACTGAACCATAGGAAATTCTATCCTAGTCCTTCTCTTCTGTGCCTACACCAGCCATTGCTTCAGTTGCACCTAAAGAACCATCCTCCACCTAAACCACGACTCTCCCTAGTGCTTCTACAGAAAAAACCTAATCTCCATGATACTTTCGACTGCTAGAGACCTCCTGACACTCCCTGAGACCCTCTGGCTCTCCCTGAGACCTGCACTCGATCTCTCTAAGATACCACTAACATTCTTTACTGAGATACACTCCTTGGCTGCTGCACCACCGAGTCTCTCTCAACCCTGTGCCTCCAGGAAAGTGCTACTGCAGCACTCCAGCGCTCCCTAACTCATCTCTGCGCCGCTCTATAGCCATGCAGTCCTGACCTATTGGGCCTCCATGGATCATCCATCTCCATCACTCCCAAGGCTTCATAAATCCATGCTCTGATTGAACCACTAAATACATCTCCGACTACTTCTCCATCTTCTAGACACCGAAGGACGTAAAGTCACTTCTTCAGCCTTTCTTCGACCATTATCCCTTGAAAAACCTCTCTTCAATAGCCCTACACTATCCATCTTCTTAGAGAATTCTGATGCTCTCTGCTGAGATACCTCCCTCGACTGCTGCATCACCAAGCCTCTCTTAGCCCTGCATCTTCAGAAAAGTGCTACTGCAACACTCCAGCACTCCCTACCTATGACATAACCATCATACACCCCAGCCTTTCCTTCAAGATCAATCAGCAAATCATGCACCAAATCCTTCTACCATGAGAAAATCTCTTTTCGTTGAACCTCTCAACCTCCACCTTCAATCCGCTACTCCCAGTTGGCCAAACTACAGCAACAATAAGGTAGATTTAAGACATACCATGAAATTCTTGTGCAAATTTTTGATTTCACCTTGTACGACTTCTCCTTTCCTTCCATGCACTATCAGGCTCTGAAACCTGGCTCCTTCCATGCACCATCAAGCTCTGAAACCTGGCTCCATCCATGCACCATCAGGCTCTAAAACCTGGCTTTGATACCATATTGCCATCCACAATATCTCAGGCATCACCTAGCTCTGATACCAAATTGTAGACCCATGATATCACTCGAATGCCAATCATCTTTGACATCATAAGCACCGATAACATGTTGCGGAAGCCCCTGATCTTTAGCATGAATCTGTGACATTCTCTATGGGCAGCAAATCACTGATCCTCCACCTAGATCTATGATGGGGCACCTCCCTCCTTGGGCTTGAGGGAGATGCCCTCCTTCTTTAGGGCTTCTTCAAGAACCCTAGGGTGGCAACTCTAGAGAGAAGAGAAGAAGAAAGTTGAGGGAGAAAAGGTCTGTATTGATTTCAACCTTTAAAATCCTAATACAATCTATGTATTTATACATAGCCATTAGGCCCAACCAAAAACTCCTTTGGCTAGCCCAATATATGAAAGCACTCACCGAGCCCAAGTCTCACATGCTCTCATCTTCTGGATCTAATCCCAACCCATATATGAATTAGCCCTCTTAAGATCTCTCAAACCATGCCTTAAGACCCCAAAGATCAACCCAGACCCTAGCTCAAAATAGATCCTCGCGTAACTCTGCCCACGCATTGAGCCAGCTAAGTTTCACTGGGTTGGCTCAATCTAAAACTGAGCTGACCCAGTTCTATGCCGTGTCAACAGTCCCAAATACATAGCTCTCTATTTTGCCTATGCACTGAGACTTAGCCAACCTAGTTTTGGATTGAGCCGGCTAACCTACAGAAAATATTCTTTTTACAGTCTTGATTCTTTGGCTTTGGTTCTTTATTTTACCTTATGTCTCAGATCTCCAAAGAACCAACCAAGCCCCTAAAATCCCTAGAGCCAACACCCTGACTCCTCCCATGGCCTCCCAAGGCTTGGGAGCACCACAAATCCTCACATGTTGCATATTTTTTTGGGCAATTTTAGATTGAGGGCGATGATGTGAGCTAATCTATAGCGATGGCAAGTGCACTAGTCGATCAAGTAATAAAGTGATTGAGTAGAGTATCGTCCCTAGAGGATTGGAAAATAAGTACTAAAAAGCTCTTTCCTATGCTTTATTTAAAAGATAGATTTATGAGAATAAGAAATTAAAGAACAAAATAAAGAAATAATTAAAAGTTTTTTAAGAAAATAGAGAGAGTGTAAATTATTAGGGTTTTAAACTCAAGAGCAATATGTTACTAAGGCAATCGGTTCACCAACTCAGTCAATACAATATTCAGGTTATTAGATTAATTTTATTTTATGTGATGGTGGAGTCTCCTAATTTATTCACTACCCTTTAGTCCAGACATAGCAAAACTATCAATATTTATTAATTACCCTTTGGTCCAGGTGTAATTTAAATAAATATTAATGCATTAAGTTTTATGAAATCCTTTAATTAAAATATGCTGCATCCAAAGCGCACTAAAATTCTTGCATGCATATGAATTTTAATTTGATTCATAATATAAGGTATATAATCCAGAAGCATTAACATAGATGTACTTGGTCTGCAATATTTATGTTCATCAGATCAATTAGAAGATGGCCAGTAATCTAAAAGCATTAAGATCAAATTTATATACTCCTCATGAATAAAATTAAAAATAAATCATACTGAATATTGCATCAAAAGAGTGGCTACATCTTAGCCTTAGTAAAAAAAATTTAGTTCATGATAACAAATTCAAAAATAGTAAATAAAATAAAAAATATAAAAAAATTAGACTATTTGATTGCTGAAATTGATTGTCTGTTGCTCTTGGTGTGGAGAACTTGATGAAGAAGAAGAGGCTCCTTGATCGATGTTTTGATTGTCGAAGAAAAACCCTTTTCTTTTTTCTTCTGACTCTCTTCTTTTTCTACCTCTCTCCTCTCTCTCTCTCTCTTTTTATTTCTCTGACTCTCTCCCTTTTCTCTCTGACTTCTTCTCTTTTTTTTCTTTATGGCAACATCAGGTTTTATAGGCTAAGAGATTGATTTCCCACCAAAATCCTTTAGAAATTAGGTTTAAAACTCTCAAAACATCTCAAATTAGGATTTTGGATGATTTTGACCATTAGATGTTGATCAAATAGTCCAAAAACTACTTAAAAATCCTTTAAAACATCCTAGATCAAGTCGAATTTCATGCCAGCCGTTGGATCAACCGTTGAATTGAATCTGAGCCATCCGATCAAGTTTCAGTGAAAGACGCCCATTGGATTAGATAAAATTCCTAAATTGCCCTCTATAGACCATGCATGAGCTCGGTGTTGCATGGACCACCGCGTTCTTCAGCCAATCGGAGCGCGCTTCTTTCATGTGAAATTCCCAAATTGCCCTCTAGATGGTCCACCATGCACCGCAAAAAATGCTGACGTCATCCTGACGTTAGCACTACGTCGATGGGTCAGTTTGTTGATGCGGTCGAGCTAGACGGTCTGCTGAGCCAATTTTCTGAATCGAACCAATTTTTTTTTTTTGAAATTCAATTTCGGGCTCATTTGAAGTCCATTTTGTCTGAAATTTATTTCATCTGAACTAGAAAAATAAGAACTTCACATTGGCGGCCTTCTTTCCTACATAAGATTAATAAAAGTATCAATTTCCAAAAAAATAGATTAATTTATTTTATAATTTAATACTTTTATTAGTATATTTTTACCACTCATCACATTTCCCAACTTAGTCATTACTAGTCCTTTAGCAATATTTTATTTAATACCATGTTTCAATAAGATTATCCATCACAAAGATAAAATCTAGGACTAAAGGTCAAAAAGTTTAGAAAATACTGCTAACTAAGCATTGAGCTTTAGAAGCAAATTTTTCAGTCAATACAATTAAAAACTTTCTTAGAGTACATCAAAGATCTATAGCACTTGTGTTCATGATGACTAACTTTAGCATTTCAGTATTAAATTAAAAGAACAAAAGTATCCTCTCTTATCACCTATTTTGGTCAATTTTCTATACATTCTCAATTTTATACTCATGAATTAAGGTAGCTTTCACACTGCCTTTTTTTTTTTTTTTTTACTGTGCTGAGCATCCTGGCCTTTCCTTCACCATTTTACATAAATTTCCACACTTGACCTAGGTGCAGAGACCCAGTTACTAGGCTTTGGGCAATCCACATATACTCTATCTTTTGCACTTTATTTTTAGGCAGGTAGCTCTTTCCTTAAATTCAAGTTTTTTTGATTAGAATGTATATTAATTATCAATTTTTAGTGATAATTGAATCCCCAGTTGGTCTTATAATCAATACCTACTTTGCCTTGTTAGTGTGCATGTGCAATTAGAAGTGCTAATAGTCTTTTAATGACCTAAGTAGGCTGCTAAAAGTTGACCAAATAATCTACTTCTTTAACTCGTTACATTCATTAGCAAATAATTCTATCTTTTATCACTTGTCCAGTCTATCTTGCTCAAGATTTTCTTCTTGACACATGGTTTTTTTTTTTTTTAACTTATTCTACATTGTCTTAAAGGAGAAAGAAAAATAAAGGGTGCAATAAAGGATAGGAAGGAATACACCTGATTTGGTTCAGTCTGATTCTTTGGAGCTTTGAAATTTTGCTTGAGCTCTCATTGATTTTTCTGCAAAATTGAAAATACACACCAGAGCAGTAAAAGAGCAACAACAAATTACTAAAAAATAAAAGAAAAGAAAATGATCAAAACTAAAAAAAAAGAAACAACCTATCTAGTAGTTCTGATTTATAGTCTTCAGCTTGACTTTCTTTGAGTTCTAAAGTGGATCAATCTGGTGCCACTTCAATTGGAATACTTTCATGTTTGGTCAAGTCCTCTTTCAATTGGACATTGCTCGCTTTTATAGTCTCAAATCTATTTTCTACAGAATTCTCATATACTGAATTATCAATAATGTTAATTAAAAAATAAGTTTGATTGTCATCAGGATATTTAGTATCTTTGAAAATATTAAAAGTAACTTGTTCATCTTGGATTCTAAGAATTAATTTTTCTTGTTGAACATCTATTAAAACTCCTCCAGTAGCTAAAAAGGGTCTCTCTAAAATAAAGGGTACATCATAATCTTCTTTTTTAATATCAAGAACAATAAAATCAATAGAAAAAATAAACTTGTTTACCTTTACCAAGACATCCTCCACTATACCTCTTGGATATTTCATGGATCTGTCGGCTAATTGAAGAGTAATAGTGGTAGGCTTCGGTTCTCCTAGACCCAGCTTTCTGAAAATAGAAAAAGGCATGAGATTAATGCTTGCTCCTAAATCACATAAAACTTTATCAAAACTACAATCACCAATAATGCAAGGGATAGTAAAACTCCCTGGGTCTTTTAGCTTCTGTGGTAATTTATTTTGAAGTATTGCTGAGCATTCTTCATTCAAATTTATTCTCTCATGCTCCTTCAGCTTTTTCTTATTTGTTAGGATTTCTTTGAGAAACTTGGCATACCTGGGCATTTAAGTAATAGCATCTACAAAAGGAATATTAATATGTAAATTCTTTAGAATTTTGAAAAAGTTAGAAAATTTTTTATCTGGATGCTGTATTTGTCTCTCTAGGAATGGTAGTGGTGGCACATAGGGCTTCATATTTGGATCAGCAAATCGTATACCTGGAGACCATCCATCTACTGGTTGTTTTGGTGACTGACGAATTTTAGTTGATGGTTTTTTATTTATAGTTGGCTCTTCAGTCTCTTTCTTTTGATGTGGCTCCTCCAACTTTGTACCACTTCTTAAGGTGATAGCATTGACTTGCTCCCTTGGATTGGTCTCCGTGTTGCTAGGCAAGGATCCCTAAGGTCTCTCGGAGATTATTTTAGCCATTTGACCTATTTGCATCTCCAAGTTTCGAATTGCTGCTGTTTGGTCCTGCCTAAGTTTGGCTTCCAAATTTTTTATAGTTGCTTCTTGGTTTTGCATAAATTTGACCATCAGCTCTTCCATGTTGGACTTCTTTTCAGGTACTTGGAATCCCAGGGGTGGCTGTTGTGCTGCATTTTGATTGCTCCATGAGAAATTTGGGTGCTGCCTCCACCCTTGATTGTATGTGTTGGAGTAGGGATTGTTTTATTGTTTTGTTGCGGCCTGAAAAAATTATCAATATAATTAGCTGTATCAGTTGTTTTAGCAAAAGGATTACCTATCTGGCAATTGCTCGTATCGTGTCCTCCTCCACACAGGTCACAAGTAATGCTCTGAACATGCATAGCTATTCTCTTTAAGTTGTTGACTTCGGCTCTAAGGGCTGCAATTTTAGCTAGTAAGGTTGGCACGCAATCTACTCCCTGCACAGTTGCTAGTCTTTTTGGCATCATACGTTCTGTCTGCCATTGATAGCTATTTGATGCCATCTCATCGATCAGATCGAAAGCTTCTTCCTCCATTTTTTGATTAATGGTTCCTCCTGCTGCTGCATCAATCATAGAATGATTAGTAGGAGATAAACCATTATAGAAAGTTTGTACCTGAAGCCATACGGATAGTTGATGATGTGGACATCTCCTTAGCAATTCTTTGAAATGCTCCCAAGCCTCATATAGTGTCTTCATGTCCATCTGCATAAAGAAAGTGATATCGTTGCGCATCTTGGCAGTCTTGGAAGGTGGAAAGTACTTGGCTAAGAATTTTTGGGCTAAGACATCCCAAGTTATGATAGAACCTGCAGGAAGAGAATGAAGCCAACTCTTAGCTTTGTCCCATAAAG
Organism: Cocos nucifera; assembly: GCA_006176705.1. Lineage (NCBI taxonomy): Eukaryota > Viridiplantae > Streptophyta > Magnoliopsida > Arecales > Arecaceae > Cocos > Cocos nucifera. Next base: position 424,945 of record QRFJ01000496.1, read on the forward strand.
AGAAAGAAAATAACCTTAATCTAATAGCATCATCTGACACCCCATTAATTTTAAAAGTATCACAAAGTTCAAGAAAATTATAAATATGGGCAATCGGATCATCATGCACATGTCCACTAAATTAGACAGTTGATTGAATCATCTGAATCATCATCGATTTTATTTCGAAGTTGTTTGCTTGTACAGGCGGTCTCCTGATGCTCGAAGCTGCATCGGCTATAGATGGTGTGATATAATCATTTAATGGATGATGTACTGATCGAATAGCTTCATGCTGTCCTTCAGTCAACATATCCAATCCTAGATTGATGTCGTTAGGATCTTTAGCTGCCATGTTTCTTTCTTATTGTAGTCTTCTAATGGTCTTTTCAATTTCTGGATCTAAAGGTAGTAAGTTACTATATCCAATACGTGTCATGCACTAAAAAATTTTTTTTAAAAAAAAATATTAAAAATTAAAAATAAAATTCTAAAGTAAAGCTAGGATCAAAATTTCAATATTATTTTAGACACAATCCCCAGCAACGATGCCAAAAACTTGATGCGTGCTAATCTCTAGGTATGGCAAGTGCACCAGTCGATTAAGTAATAAAGTGAATGAGTAGAGTATCATCCCTAGAGAATTGAAAAATAAGTACTGAAAAGCTCTTTCCTATGCTTTATTTAGAAGATCGATTTATGAGAATAAGAAATTAAAGAACAAAATAAAGAAATAATTAAAAGTTTTTTAAGAAAATAGAGAGAGTGTAAATTATTAGGGTTTTAAACTCAAGAGCAATGTGTTACTAAGGCAATCGGTTCACCAACTTAGTCAATACAATATTCAGATTATTGGATTAATTTTATTTCATGTGACGGTGGAGTCTCCTAATTTATTCACTATCCTTTGGTCCAAGCATAGCAAAACTATCAATATTTATTAATTATCCTTTGGTCCAGGTATAATTTAAATAAATATTAATGCATTAAGTTTTGTGAAATCCTCTAATTAAAATATGTTGCATCCAAAGCGCACTAAAATTCCTGCATGCATATGAATTCTAATTTGATTCATAATACAAGGTATATAATCCAGAAGCATTAACATAGATGTACTTGATCCATAACATCTATGTTCATCAGATCAATTAGAAGATGGCCAGTAATCTAAAAGCATTAAGATCAGATTTATATACTCCTCATGAATAAAATTAAAAATAAATCACACTGAATATTGCATCAAAAAAGTGGCTACACCTTAGCCTTAGTAAAAAAAAATTTAGTTCATGATAATAAATTCAAAAATAGTAAATAAAATAAAAAGCATAAAGAAATTAGACTATTTGATTGCTGAAATTGATTGTCCGTTGCTCTTGGTGTGGAGGACTTGGTGAAGAAGAAGAGGCTCCTTGATCGATGTCTTGATTGTCGAAGAAAAATCCTTTTCTTTTCTCTTCTGACTCTCTTTTCTTTCTACCTCTCTCCTCTCTTTCTCTCTTTTTTATTATTTCTCTAACTCTCCCCCTTTTTCTCTCTAACTTCTTCTTTTTCTCTTTCACTTCTTCTCTTTCTTTTTTTTTTTATGGCAACATCAGGTTTTATAGGCTAAGAGATTGATTTTCCATCAAAATCCTTTAGAAATTAGGTTTAAAACTCTCAAAACACCTCAAATTAGGATTCTAGATGATTCTGACCATTAGATGTTGATCAAACAGTCCTAAAACCACTTAAAAACCCTTTAAAATATCCCAGATGAAGTCGGATTTCATAGCAGTCGTTGGATCAACCATTGGATTGAATCTGGGCTGTCCAATCAAGTTTCATTGAAAGACGCCCATTGGATCAGATAAAATTCCCAAATTGCCCTCTGTAGACCATGTGCGAGCCTAGTGTTGCATGGACCGCCACGTTCTTTAGCCAATCGGAGCGCACTTCTTTATGTAAAATTCTCGAATTGTCCTCCAGATGGTTCACCGTGCATCGCAAAAAATGCTGACGTCATCCTGATGTCAATGCTGTGTCGACGGGTCGGTCTACTGATGCAGTCGAGCTGGGCGGTTTGCTGAGCCAGTTTTCTGAATCGATTTGAACCAAATCGATTTTTTTTTTGAAATTCAATTTTGGGCTCGTTTGAAGTCCGTTTTGCCTGAAATTTATTTCATCTGAATCAAAAAAATAAGATCTTTATATTGGTGGCCTTCTTTTCTACATAAGATTAATAAAAATATCAATTTCTAAAAAAATAAATTAATTTATTTTATAACTTAATACTTTTATTAGTATATTTTTATCACTTATTAAGCGAGCAGAAGGAGAGTCCTTCTGCTCGTCATCCTCTAGGATAGGCATTGGAAAAGGATAAGACCCCATTTGAATTCAAATACTAGAAGTTGGTTGAAACTAGTTCAACCAATCTTAACCTATCCACTCCATACAAAATTTCCACTTATTTTTCATGCAATAAATTATGAGAATTTTTGTGCACAAAGCCTGAGGGATTAACTTTTCATGGTAAAAATTTAAAAGTGATTGGCATTGGTTTTAGGCAAAAAAAATCCTGGAGTGAAGGTGAGCAGAATCCTATAGCACTTTATTTTTTCTTCATGCTTCTATTCTCTTCTGATTTTTATATCTAAGGATACTCAATTTTTAGATATAATCTAAATAGAGTTTATAGATTTAAAAGTTATCTTTCTATGAAAACTTATTTTATGAAAAAACTCCACACAGAGAGGGCATGAGAGGGTTCTCAGTGCATTAGGGTTTTTGGTCCGAGTGAAACCCTAGATTTAGGAATCTAGGTTTGGGTGGAGAGATCGAGTGCTGTGAGCATCAGATCGCCACCAAATTTGAAACACCACTTCATCATCCTCTGATGCACATGTTTCGATTTTTTAGAGTATCTAGGAGATTAGAAAAAAGATGATCAATTGGATCGATTATGATTAACCATTGAAGGTCCTGATGAGGAGCTAGCACTCTAGTGGGACTGATCAGAATCAAAAGCTCCATGTGGATCAACCATAGAGGTCGGACATGTATGCAGCTATGGTGCAACACTAGAGTATTATCTGATGGATTTAGATAGTGGTGATCAGCTATCCACAAAAAGGTATCGAGTTCTAAACTCATATCGATTAGCAGATTTGATTTGCTAATCGATCACATTTAAATTTTAAATTACATATTAGCATGTCTAGATCCTGAGCAGGATTTAAATTGATTAGATCAATGCATGCAGTAGATTATATTTACTTCTATTGCTATTTTATTTGAAAAAGTTTTGAAAAATACATGCTTAAACCCTACGCAATTTTCTTACACTTGGTAGGTGCTTCGAAGATCTGGAACATAAGATGGAGTAAGAAACTAAAGCCAGAAGATTGAAAACTATAGAAAAGAAGCTTTCTATAGGTTAACCAGCTCAGTCTTAGTTTGGATTAGCTAAGTCTCAAAGCATAGGACAGATAGAAAGGAACGCATTCGGGACTACAGTATGGCACGCAACTGGGTCGGCTCAGTCTAAAATTGAGTTGACCCAATCTCAGGTTAGCCGACCTAGTGCTGAGACTAAGCCAGTCCAGTGTGCGGGCAGAGTTACATGTGGGTTCTGTTTGGACTAGGATAGAGACTTATCCTAAGGGTCTTAAGGCCTGGCTCAAGAGGTCTTAAGGGGGCTAATTCATGTATGGATTGGGTTTAGATCCAGGGGATGAGAGCATACGAGACATGGGTGTACATGGACTCGGTGAGTGCTTTCATGTATTGGGTTAGCCTAAGAAAGTTTTTAAGCTGGAGTTTATTAGAATTCATATGGAAACTCTAGGGTATATAAACCAAGATATTATAACTTTTACAATAAAGATTGAAATATAATTAAGTTTTTCTTCCTAACTCACTTCTCTCTTCTCTCTTCTCTTTCGTTCCGATGCCAAAATCCTAGCTTCTCTCATCTTTCTTAGATCTTCTTCAGTTTGCTGGATTAACATCTAGGTTCATGCAAGAGATCGAATCTACGACTGTGGCTTCGAGCAGTTGTAGGAACAACAGATATCACAATAATCTCCCTATATAGATAAATAATAACCATCTTTGGCCAAAAGGCCAATAGAGATTATATTCATCAGAAAGAAAGGACAATAATGACATTCATTTAAAGAAATGATATTAGTATTGAGAATAAGTTGAACTATTTCCATAGCTAGAACTGGAATAGATCTTTCATCTCCAACATTCAGGAATTGCTTATTATTTTCAAATCTTCTAATAATTTGAAGTTCTTACAATATATTGCAAATATGGACTAGACTTTCGGTATCCAATATCCAAGTAGAAGTATCACAAATAGAGAAATTATAAGGTGTTATCATATAACATTCTTGATCAGTAACTATTTGCTCATCTCTCTTATTCAACCTATTAGGATCATGGAAATCAGGATACTGAGGGTAGGTCCTCTTCCAATGCCCCTACTCTTTATATCACTCTGTCTAATCTAGGTTATTCTTGGACCTTATGTTTAATCTGGGCATAGAGGCCCTAGCACGAACCACTTCGTACTGCTGAACAATGTTCAACTTTCGATACTTATTATCGAAGTTAGATCCCATAAGTTTATCACTGTCTAACACTGAATGAAGCAACTATGGTTTGGATTTAACTACATAAAGGAGAACCAAAAGCCTAATTAGTAATTAATTTATTAATCCTTAAGATTTGGACTTTAATCAAAAGGTTCTCTCACTTATTTTATTCGAATTGGTAACCTCTACCTCTAATTTAAGAAATTATCCTAATTCCTTAGTGGGTACTAGAATCCACATAGACAGCACACAAGCCCAACTATGGTTGGTCAACCCCATTATTTCATAGTCAATTATTTCTCCAAATAATTTTTAATAATTTTATTTTATCGCAGGTATCTTTTCAGTAGGCTAGTATCACAAATAGAGAAATTATAAGGTGTTATCATATAACATTCTTGATCAGTAACTATTTGCTCATCTCTCTTATTCAACCTATTAGGATCATGGAAATCAGGATACTGAGGGTAGGTCCTCTTCCAATGCCCCTACTCTTTATATCACTCTGTCTAATCTAGGTTATTCTTGGACCTTATGTTTAATCTGGGCATAGAGGCCCTAGCACGAACCACTTCGTACTGCTGAACAATGTTCAACTTTCGATACTTATTATCGAAGTTAGATCCCATAAGTTTATCACTGTCTAACACTGAATGAAGCAACTATGGTTTGGATTTAACTACATAAAGGAGAACCAAAAGCCTAATTAGTAATTAATTTATTAATCCTTAAGATTTGGACTTTAATCAAAAGGTTCTCTCACTTATTTTATTCGAATTGGTAACCTCTACCTCTAATTTAAGAAATTATCCTAATTCCTTAGTGGGTACTAGAATCCACATAGACAGCACACAAGCCCAACTATGGTTGGTCAACCCCATTATTTCATAGTCAATTATTTCTCCAAATAATTTTTAATAATTTTATTTTATCGCAGGTATCTTTTCAGTAGGCTAGAGCCTCCACTGAAAGTTTCGATTGGATCCAACCATTAACATGATCATACTTGGTCCATCTAACTAATGAATGATTAAGACTAACTATGATTGATCAATCTAACCATCATTTAGAGAGACACGAACAAAAAATCATATTATGAATGATAATTTCATTAGTGGATAAGCACCAAGCCTATGGGCCTCTAATGATTATCCAACTAGTGGACCCATTATCATCTACTTAATGGGAGGATATGATCTAGTTATCACCATAACTATTTTATTTTAAGAATATAATAATTTTAGAGGATTTAATTGATTTGATTTAGAGGAGAGAATGCTAAATTAATCAGCTTATCATGATCCTCCACTGGATTCACCAAGTCAGCTTAAAAGAGATCATTAATAGGCTGGTCTAGGAGCACCTAAATTAGGCACACTGATTTACCTAGCTAATATGCATCAACTCAAATAGTCAATATTGTTCCAGATGGCTGCTCTGATACAAATCTATTGGGAACAATCCTTGCTACTCATTGATTGCAAAAATAGCAACAAGGATCCAAGAAAAGGGGTGGCCTTTCTGTTGAAACCCTAGCAAACCCTAAGGCATAGAGAAAAGGGAGAGAACAAGATAGGAAGAGAGATTTTAGGAAGAAAAGGTTTATATTGATTTAGTTCTTCATTTACAAAACTCAATACAGAGTATATATACCTGGTCAAATAAGATCCCACCTAAAAAACTCTGCTAGCTAATCTAGTGTGATGCAATCCTCGAGCCTATGTACACCCATGTCTCCTATGCATGCACCCATTGGACAAATCCCAGTCCAATCCATAGGTTAGCCCCCTTAGGACCTTATAAACCAAGGCCCTAAATTCCTGGTATAAAACCCAATCCCAGGCTAGAACAAAAAATATGTTATGTTCTGTTCATTGCTCGAGTCGGCTCGGTCAATAGTTGGGCCAACTCGATGGTGATGTCTCCTGCGAGAGCCCGAATCACCACTTTTTATTCTACTGCTCGAGCTGGCTCTCTCCGGGTTCTAGCTAGCTTGGCTTCTACTCAGGCTGCCTCTGGCATGAATCGAGCCAGCTCTTCCAACATATCAGCCAAATATGCTTTCTGGACTTGTGCTCGAGCTAACTCTCTCAGAATTTGGGCTGGCTCATCTTCAGCTCGGGCTGGCTCTTCTGACAGGATCCAAGCCAACTCTTTTGAAGTGTTTGCCGAAGCTTTTCGATGGTTGATTTTATTCGCTCCTTGTTCTCTTTCCACCTGCTTCCAAGGCTTGAGAGCACCATACCTGAGCTCATAATCTCCACCTTGGTACTCCCAAGTCCTTATGAACTCAGCTCTATCTTTCAACCCCATCAATTTCATGTAATTATAAAAGCTATTTCATGAAAGTGCCTTTGTGAATACATCAACTGAATTTTTCGTGATGTGAACCTTCACCAACTCCACTTCACCATCTTCAACTAGCTCTCTAATTCTATGGTATCTGATTTCAATGTGCTTGGTCCTTGTATGATACATAGAGTTCTATGTGAGCAACAAAGCACTCTGTCTATCACAATACATTCTAACTGCATCCTATAGGAATTCCATCTCCAACGCCAAGCCCTTCCATCATAGAGCTTCCTTCACTACCTTCGTGATGCCAATGTACTTTGCTTCAACAGTAGACAAGGCCATAATTGGCTACAAGCAAGATCTCCATGAGATTGAACCTCCATACAAGCTGAATACAAAACCTATAGTCGAACATCAAGTATCCACATATCCACCAAAATTTGCATCCATAAATTCCTCTATTAGTCCTCAAGCTTCCTTAGACATGTTAAGATGTTCCTTAGCACCTTCCCACTGACCATAGCAGATGCCGATCCCAACTAAACCTACCAAGTATCTAAAGATACCTTTTAATACTCTCCAATGCTTCTTTCCAAGCTGAGCCATAAATCTTCTCACCTGACTCACTGTATGTGCTAAATTTGACCTATAACATACCACAAAGTACATAATACTTTCCACACCAAAAGCATATGGAATCTTTTCCATCTCCTGAACCTCCATCTCAATCTATGGTGACATGAACTTAAAGAGTCTAATATGCCCGGCTAGTGGCAGCTCAGCTGGTTTGGCCTCCTTCATTTCAAATCTCTTCAAGACCTTCTTGATATATCCTTCCTGAGATAGATGTAGCAGCCTCTTGGTTCTATCTTTGATGATTTCCATACCAAGGATCTTCTTTGCAAGCCCTAAGTTCTTCATCTCAAACTCCCGAGATAAAGCTTCTTTCAACTCCTGCACAACTTCCTTACTCTTGCATGCTATCAATATGTCATCTACATACAAGAGTAAGTATAACCAAAATCCATCTTCCAAAGACCTCACATATATAAATGGGTCATGATCATACCTAAAAAATCCAATACTTCTCACATAAGTGTCAAACCGCTTGTACCACTATCTAGGAGACTGCTTCAATCCGTATAGTGATTTCTTCAGTAAATAGATCTTTCTTTTTGACCCAGGCTCCCTGCAGTCCTATGGTTGCTTCATGTATATATTCTCCTCCAAATTTTCATGGAGGAATGTTGTCTTAACATCCATTTGCTATAGTCTCAAGTCATGAGCAGCAACTATGCTCAACAGCACCCTGATGGATGTATGTCTGACAATCGGAGAGAAGACTTCTAAGTAATCAATCCCTTCTCTCTGTGAGTACCCTTTAGCTACCAGCCTAGCCTTGTACCTCACTCCATCTTGCTCTGAAAGTGCCTTTTTTCTAGTGAAAACTCATTTGGAGCCAATGGGTCGAGCATCATTTAGTAGATCCACCAGCTGTCATGTTCAATTTTTCTTGAGAGACTCCATCTCCTCCATCATAGCCTACATCTATGACTCCCGATCTGAACTCTCTATGGCCTCCTCAAAATTCTCTAGATCTCCATTGGCAGTGATGAGAGCATAGAAAATAGTCTCATCAATGTCATATCGCATCGGTTTGTGAATAGTGCGCTTTGGCTTGTGCAGTGCCACTCTCCTTTATGGTATCCTACAAGTCTGCTGTTTATGGTTGCCTTTGCACTTCTTCCAAGATAGATCACTCTCCATGCTGGTCCTCCATGGGTGCATCACTATGCCTGCCCAACTCCACCTCAAGCTGAACACGATCCTAGGTTGATGTTGAGGGCAAATTACCTATATCTAAGAGCTTTCCCATACTATCCTATATTGTCTTCACAACTCCATCTGCACTTTCTGGCTTTAAGATGATGCTTTTCTCATCAAATATCATATTCTGACTGATGACACACCTTTGAGAATGTGAATCCCATAGCAAGAAACTCTTCACACCTCATAAAAATTTGATGAATATCATCTTCTATGACTTTGGGTCCAACTTGCTTCTATCGACTTCTTCTACCAAAGCATAAGCAGGACAGTCGAATACCTTTAGATGGCCAAGCTCTACCTTCTTCCCACTCCAGACAGCCTCTAAAAGTCCTCTATTCAATTTTCTATGGAGAGATCTATTAACAAGAAAACATGCATAAATAAGAGCATCACCCAAAAATGATTTGGGCAGTGATGCCTATAGCCTCAAGCTTCTGATCTACTCTATCAGTATCTGTTTCATCATCTCCACAATACCATTCTACTAAGGGATCATCTTCACTATGTAATTGTTAGGATAGATCCATCAACTATGAAATATGGATCACCCACCTAAGATCTTCTATAGGAGATATGGCACTACTTGTTGCTATGGAAAGATAGAAGAAGACAAACAAACATAACCATATATGTGGTTCGGCCTAAGTGCTTACATCCACGGGACATGCAATGCTTCACTATCGAGAAAGAACAAAAGAGGAGATACAATCTCAACTCATCAACCCTCTCTCTGAATCCAGAAGCACTCACCCATACAATACTCTCATAATAATCCCAAGAAGATCCTCCTCATAGATCTACTAGTCTAGGGTCCTTGAATTCTTAGACACTCTGTGAGACTCTCAGCCTCTACGTCAAGCCCCAGCCTTTATCTTTAGGCAACCCCACCATTTCAAGATACTCTCAGCTTCTTTGATGCTCTTGGCACATCTTGAGACCCCTGGCTCTCCCTAAGACCTGCTTCTGGTCTTTCTGAGAAGCCCCTGGCACTCTCTGCTGAGACACCCTCCTTGGCTGCTGCATCATCGAGCCTCTCTCAACCCCCGTGCCTCTAAGGAGGCGCTACTGCAACACTCTAGTGCTTCCTGCCTTGTCTCTATGCCACCTAAGAGGTTTTTTCTCAAGACTTCTAACTCCTTAGGTTATTAGGCCTTTTTATAAATCCTAATCATACCAATAGCCATCCGATCAGCTCCCACGTGCTCTCCTGGCCATTGGATAGCATAACAACTCCATAAACCCCATGAATAGACCTGGTCCATGAGTTAGGGGCTGTAGACTCCGTGAAAAGGCTTCCTCTCGCATGCTCGTGCACTGTTCGCCATCGTGCTATTCGCCTCCATCGAGCCGACTCAAGGCAAATTCAAGCCAGCTCTCTCTAGCAGATAGAAACCAATGCTTGAGTGAGATGCAGTCGAGCCAACTCGATTGCATCTAGTTTGCTGTCGAGCCCCTAATTTTTTCTCTCTCAATCTCTCTTCTCTTCTCTCTAGACTTGCCGCCCCAAGGGGGCATCTCCTTAAAGCCAAAGGAGGGAGGCACCCCATCATAGATCTAGATTGATAGATTGATGGTTTGCTATCCTTAGAGAATGTCAAAGGTCTTCTTAGGTCCATGCTAAAGATCAGGAGCTTCCGCAATATGGTATCAGGGCTAGGTGATGCTATGGTGATATGCCAACATTTGGTATCAGAGCCATACTGGATTCTAACAATTGGTATTAGAGCGATATCAGATTCTTTCAATTGATATCAAAGCTAGGTGATACCATAGTGATGCACCAACAGTAATGGCATTTTATTCCATTTTTCTCATAGTATCTCCTAAATGCTAGGCTGACGTATTCTCCTCCATTATCAGACCTCAAACACTTCACTGACTATCCTATCTTCTTTTCCACCTTAACTCTCCAGATTTTAAATCAGGTAAAAATACTTGATTTTTTCCTCATCAGATAGATCCATACCTTCCTGGAGAAATCATCTATAAAGATGATAAAATATCTTGCTCCATCTTGAGATGCAATAGGTGCTGGTCCCCATACGTCTGAGTGAATAAACTCCAAAATAGCTTTACTCTACTTGGTACTACTGACAAATATAACTCTATATTATTTACCATAGATATAGAACTCACATAAGTCATCTCCTTTCTTTTTGACTTTTGAAATCAGACCTCTCCTACTCAACTCTATGAGCCCCTTGTCACTCAAGTGACCCATATAGTAGTACCACAGCTTGTAGGCTAGCTACTCCTCCTATACTACTATAGACACCTCCGCACTATCTATAACCACTGAGCCCTCCATCCTGTATAGGTTGTTGCTCAGTCTTCTCCTTTTCATCACCACCAATGCACCCTTAGAAATCCTCAAACACCTGCTGCCTGGCTGACAACTAAAAGCATATCCCTATCCTTCTAAGTAATTGAGGGATATCAGATTCTTTTTCAGTTCTAGCACATGCTTCACATTGGTGAGTGTCCATATGACTCCATCATACATCCTCACTCTTACTATACCAACACCAGCAACTTTATATGGATGATCATCTCCAAGACTTACACTTTCTTCATCGGATCTTTCATAAGATGAGAACCACTCCCAATGTATAGTGTAATGGGGGGAATACACTGAATCTAGTATCTAGTGGTTGTCCAACTCTATTACTTCATTTGATACTATCAGTATATTTTTTTCTACTATCTTCAGATAATAAAGCACCACTCCCACTAGTCGATCCACCCTTAGAAGCACTCTTTTCCTTTTCATTCTTCAAAAATGGAAAGTTTCTTCTAATATGACCAGGTTGATGACACTTGTAGCATTTTAAAGCCTTCTTATTTCTTCAAGATTTTGATCTATCCTTAGATTTATCTTGAATCCTCTCCTTAGGTCTTTCTTGCCTCTCATTCATAGAAAGCACCTCTAAATTAGGGTTTCCTCTAACTAGCCTTTCTCACTGCTCGTTGGACCTGAGAACTCCAACTACTTTCTCAAAGTTTAATGTCTTCTTTCCATACACCAGAGTAGTAATGAGACTATCATATACTGCTGGCAGTGAACACAATAATAGAAGAGCTCTTTCTTCCTCATCAATCTTCACATCAAGGCTCATAACATCCAAACAAACTTGATTGAACTTTTGGATGTGAAAAACTAGATCTCCTCCTTCGGGCATCTGCAAACTGTACAGCTGCTTCTTCAACCATAGCTTGTTTGTCATGTTCTTTCCTATATACATGTTCTCTAGTTTTTGCCAAAGCTCCTTCAGTGTAGTTTCCATATTAATCTCTGATAAAACCTCATCAATGAGGCACATACGAATCATACTGAAGGCTATCTCTTTAAGTTTCTCTCATTCTTCAGTGGAAATCTTTTTCGATCTTTTGCGAGTCAAGACTTTGTAGATCCTATTCTGCACTAGTAGATCCTTCATCCTTTGCTGCCAAAGGCTAAAGTTATCCTTGCCATCAAACTTTCCAAAGTCCGTCTTGATGGTACTCGATGCCATCCCAACCAAATTTCAATAACCAAACACAACACAAAAGAGAATAAACAGTGTTCAAAGAAATCTATTCAGCACCTTACCATAACACCATCCGAAGCTTTGATCTTTTCTGTATCAGATCTAACACCAGGGCTCTTACCAATTGTTATTCCAGATGACTACTTTGATATCAATTATTATTCTAGATGGCTTCTCTGATACCAATCTGTTGGGAACAATCCTTGCTACTCAATGATTGTGAAAATAGCAATAAGGATCTAAGAAAAGGGATGGTCTTTTTGTTGAAACCCTAGCAAATTCTAGGGCATGGAGAAAAGGGAGAGAATGAGAGAGGAAGAGAGATTTCAGGAAGAAAATTCTTGTATTGATTCCATTCTTTATTTACAAAACTCAATACATAGTATATATAATTGGTCAAATAAGATCCAACCTAAAAAACTTTCTTAGCTAACCTAATGTGATGCACTTCCCGAGCCCATGTATACCCATGTCTTCCATGCATACATCCATTAGACAAATCTAAGTCCAATCCATAGGTTAGCCTCCTTAGAACCTTACAAACCAAGGCCCTAAGTTCCTAGGATTAAACCCAATCCCAAGCCAAAATACAAACTACGTTCAGTTCTATCCACTGCTTGAGTCAGCTCAGTCAGCAGTCGGGCTAGCTTGATGGTGATGTCTTTTGTAAGAGCTCGAATCACCACTTTTTATTCTGCTGCTCGAGCTAGATCTCTCAAGGTTCGAGCCAGCTCAACTTCTACTCAGACTGGCTCTGGCATAAATCAAGTCAGCTCTTCCCCAGCGTATTAGCCAAATATGCTTTTTGGACTTCTGCTCGAGCTAGCTCTCTCAGAATTTGGGCTGACTCATCTTCAGCTTGGCTGGCTCTTCTGCAGCTCAAGATGGCTCTTCTGATAGGATCCAAGCCAGCTCTTTTGAAGTATTTGCCGAAGCTTTTCGATAGTTGATTCTATTTACTCCTTGTTCTCTTTCCACCTGCTTCCAAGGCTTGAGAGCACCATACCTGAGCTCATAGTCAAGTGGTCCGATCAAAATATAATTTCACCAAGAGGTCAGATAAGTTCTATCGATAGGAGGGTCTGCCAAGTTTGCCTTAGACACCATCAAAAATGATCAGGTAAGCAGGTTGCCAATTGAAGACCACTGATCTAGTTTACCTTAGACACCAACTGATTTAATTAGTCTGATTAGATCAACTTAATAGTCTATCCTAGACGTGTAGCCAAGAATCAAAGTCCATCTTGAAAGATATGGACTTGACAACTACACAACTATTGTAAATTGATCTAGAGAATTTGTCTTGAACTAATCTAAGATAGATAATTGATTAGCATTTGTAAAATTCTCTAATTAAGTCCATTTTTAACTTAACTCTAGATCTAAACTTAATTAATGGATCCTAATCTCCATAACCCATTAAGCAATGTGTTATGATTTGTCTTAGGCATTCATTCATAGTTCTAGATTCCCTAATAAATAACTTCTTAATTCTTAATTAATTCTTTAAGCCTGAAGATTGGAATTTAGCTTTTTAAAAATGAATTTTTATATTTATAAAATACTTTTATAATTGGTTCTACCCAACAAGTTGCATATTTGAATTCATAATCAACATGCAATAAGAATAAGATGAAACTACTTAGATCTAATCTAAATACGATTTTATCTAATTAAAATATTTCAATTCTAATCAGTATAAATATATTTAGATCAAATATAATATATTTTATGAATAAAAAAAAAAAAAAAAAAAAAAAAAAAAAAAAAAATTAGATTAAAAATTTTTTAGGTTAAGTCATAAAATTTTTATGATTCTATCTAAAATTTTTATGATTAATATTTTAGTATCAGCAGTATAAGACACTCTCCACTGTACGGGGGGGAAACTTTAACTAGGATAACTTATAATCAGTTCATGTAATTAAAACTTTTATTTTAAATTTTAAAACTCTTTAAAATCTTATAATAAATTATAAATAAAATTTAGATCCCCAGACTCTATCTAGTCATTTAATATTTAATGATTAAGAAATAGATACTAGTATAGATATTAGACACTATCGCTCTCCACTGAAGGGGAATAAACCTTACAGCTGGAAATTACTCATTAGTGCAATCTACTACGATTTTGGTAGGGAGTATGGACAAGGTTTTTAATTTAGATATACAATTAGGATTATTAATAAATCTAACTAATTAAATTAATCTTAAATTATAATCCAAAATAATTATTACATAATAAACCTAGCTCTAATGCCATGATATTATCTGAAGGAAACGAGAATTCTAGGAATTTTAAACATGGGCTAGATCTTGAAACTTTTTTAAGATTATAGACCTGCAGGAAATAGAAATTAATCCAAATTAATTCCATAAAAAATTAAAAAAACTTTTAGATTACTAAGAATTCTATATAGACTTATAGTATATAGATTAAATAAAAAATTAAAACGTAAGAAAGAAAAATATGTTGATCTATCCAATATGGCATTACCCACTATATTAATAATGAGGTAGTATAATAATAGTATTCAAATTTCATATTAACCATATGCAAGTGAATTTCGTAACTTCTAATCCAACAGCTTGAGGATAACAGTTCTGAGACTCGCAACATGCATTTTGGCCTTTAATAGAATTCACACAAGCTTTATAGAATATCTCGTCAAGAAGTTCGATTCTCGAGAAATCAGCATAGTATGCTAGATATGTTGCTGAGTTCCTTCCTGTCGACGGACGATCCGATCTTCTTCTTTTCAAGATTGGTGGACTCTCCAAAATATTAAAAAAAATGAAATAGAGATTCTAATCTAAGCACACTTCTCAAACAATCTCCAAAGTTGGAGCGAAAAAGAAGATTCAAAGAACTAGAAGAAGACCCTCTCTTCTACTCCTTATATCTCTCACCTAGAACTTAGATTACGGTGGTCTATAAATCCCCTGCTCAAAGGTTTCTCTCTCTGATTTATACAATACACCCGAAGCCCTCTCAATGTCTAGAATTATCAAAAAATAGCAGTCAAAAGGAGTCTCTTATATCGAGATATGTAGGAAGTCCTTTATCAACTAGTCGTCAAATACTTAGACAAGGTGAAGTCCAAAATAGCGTCAACTAAGTTGGCGCGCCCAACACTTGGACCCCCCTCCTTTTTTTCTGCATGGGACCCGGAAACCAATGCATGCCAAATTTTCCTTCCTTTTCACTACGGAAATATCAGACTAATGGATGTAGGGAGTGGGCAGCACCCCATGGGGCAAAGGTTGTTTTGGTTTGTGTCCGGATTCTATTATATAGAGTCCAACAGCCAACAACTTGCCATTCTATGAACATGCGTTCAGGCCCCACAACTTGAATTTCAAATAAGAAGGGGAGAGAGAGAGTGGTTGGGCATGTGGAGATCCAGAAGGGCAGTGTTTCACACATAAACCAAGAGAGGAGGGCAGGTCCGGGATATATGGTGAAGCTACAGAGATATGAATCCTCAGTTCTCACTATGGGGATTGCCATATTTTGACTTGGTCAAATATGGTTTCTCAAATAATCAATTATAATTAGATAATAAATGAATCCAATTAAGATTTAGATCCTAATCGTAATTGAAAAATCATAATTAAATTAAATTTAAATTTAAATTAATTATTTAATCAAATGTAGAAATTGGGTTGACCCAAGTCCTACATAATTAGAGGACTAGTTTTTCTACAATTGCTATCCAAAAATAAGTTGGACTTTGATCCAATAAGTTTTAAATCAAATCTAATTAAAATTATTTAATTAGACTTAATCTCAGCCCCCAATAGATTAATCAATTAAGTCAAAATTAGTATATTAATGCTAAATCGACATCTCGTACAACACTTGCACTTAGGGTTAAACAATCATGCGATTGATTTGTCATAATGCTAAAATGATTCTAATGCATATGATCAACGCACTCCAATCAGATATGAACTCTAATTATGTATTCGTCTCATAGGCTTCAAACTAATCAGTAGATAGCTAATGAATAAAATTTTTATGGCTAATCATAATGTGCACATGCTAGCATGATATCGTGGACTGGTATGACATTGAGTAATCGATGTATAAACAACATCCAATTAGAATATGGTAGATACAGTTAGCATATAATTCTTTTTGACAATATGCTCGTACATAGGCAGAATCCACATCGACTGATCATAAGCTCTTACACTCACCGTATTAGAATAATTACTTGTTACTAAAGTCCAAATGCACATCCATGGATTATCCTGGCCAAGGTTTTGGCTATAGTTGGAAAATATTAAGGAAATAATTCTCTGCCAACTCGTATAGAGTGGTGCAATCTCCATCTTGATCACACAAGCACGATCTTTGCCAAGTACTTGATTGGCAAATTGCACAGAAACTTTCATTACTGAATTAGAAAATTTAGTATAGTGTTTTTAGTACCAAGTACAGTGAGTTGCTTGCAAGCCAACTACGTGATCTCAAGTTAAGTAGATAGCTTATACTCATATCCATCAACAGAACATTCTCGATAGTAGAAATGCTGGAGTTGATTCAACGTTCAATAATGATGATCCTTACACTCACTATATGCATTACCAATGTCTGTCAACTACTCCTTGATTAAGAGACAATTAACCTATTGGCACTATAGTAACCTATGCTCAATAGACGTTGTTCATCCTTAAGTATATCTACATTTAGTCATAAACAGTTTTTAGAGCAATAATCGATCAATCTCTTTTATCAAATCTAAATAGTTCTAAAGACTTGTCAAACAATGGAGGTTTATTATAAGATGCAAGCTTTGTGATTTGAAAAATGCCAAAAATATATTTTATTCATTAATAAATTCAATTACAAATACAATATAGCTTAACCATCAATAAGCTAGACGATTGGATGTTCGGAAATACATGTTTTCAATAGGAGGATCAACATATTCTTTCGTGGCAATCATCCTTGTGGTTTTACGATGCGCTCAAGGATCCACATTCTATGATGCACGTTATTATGATATTCCTACCATAATATCAATCTCTTCAAATCATAAATGAATCAACTTTTGAAGAAGAATTCAACCAAGCATTAAATGATTAGGAACTCAATAATCAAACTTACAACGAAACCTATTATCCTGTATGCAAACCTTTAAAGAATAGAGAAGCCAAGACCTTACATTAATCAGTAGGACGGAAAAGAAGTTGCCCAATCAGCCCAGAGTGATTTGAGGAAGACAACTTGAGTTAGAAATTTTAATATATTAAAAGCTTTTTTCTGAATAATTAATTAAACTCAAAATTAATATTGGGTCATAACAACATCGTTATGGCATAACTGAAGTAAGACTCTTTAAGATCATATTACTGAGGATCATGGATCACATGCAATCAAGGCTATGAAAAAATGAAGAATGGCGACGAACCAATTCCATCACGGGCTCATACCTATAGTAATACTTTAAGGACATCCCTAAGTGAGTCCTACATTTATAGTAGGCCCAAGTCCTCTTAACCGAGGATACGGGAGGATCGATTTGATACAGATGTGGAACAGATAGAGACTTTCCGGGAAGAACCACACAGCGAGCTGAATAATCACCACTAGAGAAAGCTTCACCATAATTTTTTCTAAAGACTCGATTAAGTCACTATTCTGGTCATTATTGGAGGTGTGTATGATTGTTGATGATCAATGGATATAATACAGAGAGGTAAATGACCAAGGCTGAGTCATCGCTATCCCTAAAAGAACATCCCATAATAGATTGAAAAACTGGAGCCACCACCTAGCTCTACAATAGCTCCATTGTTAGAATTACCATATGTTTTCAAGAATTAGAAGCCTTGAAAGCACCAGCTGCATGCTGATATACGCCCTAGGCAGCCACTGGGATCTAGCATAAAAAGTTTTTAATGAGTTTTGGAACTAGGTGATAGACTCGTTGGTTATGGAAGATGAAGCTATAGTGTATTGCGTTATGAAGACTGACTAAATAAATACTTGATTACGGTGATAATATGCTTCAAGTATGAATTTTATCATGAAGATATTTAGAGATAGTGTGTATTCAGAGCTCAATTATTCGAGAATAGCTCGTCTAATATATTAAAATTTAATGTAAAGATGTGTAGTTCTATGTTTAAATCTAAAGATTGCGATGTGTAAAAAAAGTAGCATGATTTTATTATCGCAGATCTGATGGTAAGTACATATACTGTAGAAGTGGGTTCGTATTCAGGTTATAATTAGAAGAGAATTTCGGTAAACCGACTATGTGCGATTTTGGCCCATCAAGATAATATTTCTTCCGTATATCAAAAACTCATAAATAGTTGAGCATATTTATATATAAGGTTGTCTGGATATCGTATGATTACAATGTTCATGGTGATCCTTACTTTAATAGGTAACCGATGCATTAAACAGTATGACTGAGTTTCATTTCATGAACATTTTTCTGCCATAGAATGATAGAGATCCTCTGTGATTGAGGATTGGTCCCAGTCTTTTTGAAACTGCTGATTAGGAGTGTGTTGACATAAGTTGATTAACCTAAAAATCCTTCATTAAGGGTGCAGGGTGAGAGATGTATAAACTGTAGCAACTTGACTGGGAAGGCAAGGCACAGCTTTACCAGACTTTGCTTTTGCATTTCTTTTTTTTATTTTTTAGCATTATCTTTCTGTCAAGGACTAAGTTTAGGGAGTGGAGAATTAAAATCCATGCTAATAGATGAAGGAATAAAATAAATGCCAGAGCCCAATGTTGTCGAAATACTATCTGAAACTAGGGGGTGAAATCTCTTTCTTATATATCTTGTATTTATCAGATCTCTATTATTTTCTTTCTCCATTGAGAGATGATAAAATTTTAAGTTGGAGATGAGAAGGATTAATAAATTTCTTAAGATCCTCAAGTATGGCAATAATTAGTTTAAATGTGCCTTATGTTTTTGGTACGCCTAATTGTGGAAGTGTGTTAAAAAAAAGCATTTTAATCAGATTGATGGGATTTAATGGCGTAGGAAAATTTTGAAATACTACCAGATACCCAATTAATGAACTAAATAAAATGGTGTAGGTCTGAGAATAGAAATATTTCTAATAGTGATTCTATAAATTTCTTCAGCTTATATTTAATCAAGAACTTCTTTATATATGGTATGAGCTTAGAAAAAAATATACAAAAAGATAAAAGTTAAGTTCTAAACATTGGATCGTTCAATCGAGTAAGCTGAGCTCATGCTAGGTAAGCAATGTTAGGTTCACGTCAAAAAGTGGGCAATGATAAAAAAATTGTATGAGAACGGATCTGAGTTTTAACTTATAAGCTATTATAACTCAGTTCATATAAATCTCGAGCGGTTATATCTAATGTCGCTTAAAGCAACTAATATTGGAAGTCACTTGAGATAAAGCATTTACATCACCAAATAAAGTATTATTTATTGAATATTTAGTTAATTTTGAAGAATATAATCAATTATAATATAGAATTATTGAAAAATTCATATGTTTATTAATTAAAAATTAAATAAAATAATAAAGAATAAAAAATGATTTATATATGGAAAGAGCTATTTTTTTTAATCACAACAAAATAATTTTAAGTAAACAGGCTAAAAATAAAAAGATATAAATTTTTAAAGCATATAAAATAAATAAAAATTAAATAAAAAAGAAACGGCTCAGCCGGCTCCGCAAGCCGAGCCACCAAGCCAAGCCAAGCCATCAAAGCCGACTCAGCGGTTGAAGCCATCAGCCAGTCCACGATCCAGTCGATGGACAGCTAGCTTAGCAAAATTGGTCGAATCAAGAGCTTTACACGTGGTGGACCTAGACCCTAAAGGGTCTACAGAAGTTTATCGTGCTCAAAGGGTATTTAGTCTTTTCACTCGATCATGAGGCACTGATGGTTGAGTGTTGCGGCCTGCGACCGGTCCATGCAATCCATGGGAATAGTGATTGCACAATCGGATGGTTAGAATTTAATCCGACCCGATCTGAGCTGATCTGCATTTGATGATTTTTGGACCGTTGGATTCCTATTGAACGGCCAGATTTCACCAAACTTACCAGAGTCGTATCAGAGCTATTTTAATTTCAAATTTTATGCAGATTTTGATGATTACAAAGGCCATTAGTCCCATATCGGTTTTAGAAAAAAATATCCAACCCTCCTAGCTCTATAAAAAGGACTCCAGGCCTTCCAGAAATCAATATCTCCGATCAAGGTGAAGCTTTGGTACAGGGCGAAACTAGGCTATGGGTTAAAAGCTGCTTCGAAGCAACGGGTGCCGAGAAGAAGAGCCGAGCTTCTACACCATCTTTCTGCCAATGTCGATCCAAGATCAGAGATCAGGCTATTTTATTTTTTTTAAATTCTATATATTTAAATTCTAAAATTTTAATTAATAAAAATTTTATTTTTATATTTTAATTTCTTACTTTTTATTTTTATTATAATTTAATTTCTATACTTTAATTATTACTTTTTATTTTATTGCAAGTAGATGCTAAGATCTAACTAATAGATTTTAGTACCAAGTTTAAATTTCTGCACCTTTTAATTTTTGCTTTTAATTTTCCGACTTCACTTTTGATTCAAAAACTCAAATCCTTTTCTTTTTTCTTTTCAAAAATCAAAGATTTCAAATCTAAAAATACTACCTTCCCTGTGGATTCGATCCGACTCACTACTATCTACGCATTTTCAATGATTTTAAGAAGTCGGATTAAACTGATAAACACGGTGTCTTAACGACAATTCCTATCGCGCCATTTCCTTTGATTTATTAAAAATAATTTCAAGTTTTTGGCGCCGTTGCCGGAGAAGGCACGCATATTAAATTTTTGATCTCTTTGATTTTTCTATAAATAAATTATAAATAAAATTTTTACTTTCTTATAAATATTGCTTGCTAATTTTTTTTATTATTTTGCAAAAAAAAGATTAAAGAATAAAAAGAATAAGAAGTTTTGCTTGGTGAGATCAATCCTAACCCTAGTTCTCTTTTCCTTTTTATTTATTTATTTATTTATTTTATTTTTAAATTAATTTTAAAAAAATATTTATTTAAACCTAATTAAAAAGCCTCATGATAAGATTAGAAATCCTAACTGCTTAGAGCATGCATCATATTAGTTTTATTTTTTTTTATTTTTATTTTTTATTTTTTTTGGTGATTGCTGGAGGCAAGGTAAGCCTTTCAGAATTCAATTAGTTGCATGCATCTAGTTTAAATTGCATAAAACCCTTTGATTGAATTTTTTTTTTCATGCATATTCATATTAAACCAAATTAAGGGCACAACCCAATTAAACAAGATAAGGTGGGGATTTGATCACCCTTTCCTTAGCCCACAAACAACCAACCAACATCCTGCATTGACCTAAGCCTTTAAATTAAAATCAATTAGACATCAACCCTAGGAACTCGAGCTCAATAGGACAAGAAATCCTAAGAGTTGAACCGGTTAGGATAAGTCAATTTGACTGGTGTCTAGGAAAGTGGTTCAGGGATGACTGGGCCCGAAGGAAGGTGGTTTCTAATTGGTTCCATTCGCTTACCTGGCCAAGCATAATTGGTGTCTAAGGCAAGCAACGGGGGGACTCCCACCGACCTTACACTTACCTGGCTAGTTGATTGGCTAATCCTACACTTGGAGGGCTTGAAGGTGACCTTGGCAGTTAGGAGCTGTCTAGATCTAGGATAACCCTTAGTCAGGATTGATTGACCAACTTGATTGCTAACCAACATTAAATCTAATTAAACCTAATTCTTCTCTTTCTTCTTAGTTCTAGGACTCCTTAGGACCTCTTCTTTAGAACTCTTCTTTCTTTCTTCTCCTTTCTCCTCTAAAAAATAAAATAAAATAAAATAAAAATTAAATTTAACTAACTAAAAAAATATTAAAAAATTAAATTAATTAATAAATAAAATAATAAAAAATAATAAAATTAAAAAAAAAAAAATTTTGAATCACACGTTAGGGTTACACTAATACATGCATAGAAAAAAAGTTAAATAAAATTAAAATGAATTATATTAAAATAATCAAATGGCTGAAAATTTTACCATCTAAGCAGATGAAAGAATACTTTATTCCTTCTACTATAACCCATCGACTTGTATCCAATTATCTGAAATTCATGCTACCCACTATGAGATCGAGCCGACTACAATCCAGATGCTTCCATCTTTTTATGGGAACACCAATGAAGATCCTTATAAACATCTAGATGAATTCTTAGAAATTTGCTCTATGGTGAAAATTAAAAATTTAACTAATGATGCCCTTAGATTAATTTTATTTCCTTTATCATTAAAAGACAAAGCCAAGTACTGGCTTGGGACAATAGGGAGATTAATTAAAACTTGGGCTGACTTACAAAGTGAATTTCTTAAAAAATTTTACCCCATAGGCCGAACCAATATTGAGGCGAGCTATCACTGGATTTGCTCAGCTTCTAGGAGAACAGATTCACGAGTCATGGGAGAGACTTAAGGAACTTCTTAAAAAATGCCCACACCATGGTTTGCCTAAGTGGCAAATAGTTCAAGCTTTCTATGAGGGTTTAGGAGACCAATACAGACAGATAGTAGATGCATCCTGTGGAGGTGCATTCATGAACAAGATGAGGAAGAAGCCTATACCTTATTTGAAATCCTAGTGAAAACTCAATTAACCATGCTTCGTTGTCTTTCCACCAAACCTGGGTAGGGATCCATGAATTTAAACATCTAGAATCTAGTCATAAGACTGATTTAAATTTGATAAATAAAGTGGACTTCTTGCTCAAAAATTAGATCAACTCCTAACCCTAGGTCAACAATCTCCTGCACAATTCACATCATCTTCTAATTATCAGGAGATTTATTCAATCTGTGCTAGCCCAACCCATCATGTGAGTGAATGTCCTATGACTGCACAGTTTTCATATTTTATCCAAGAACAAGTTCAAGCTGCTCAAGGATACTCCAAATTGATTAATGATCCATTTTCAAATTCATATAATCTAGATTGGAGTAACTTTAATTTTTCTTGGACATCCCAACAGACTCAGGCTCAGACCCAAATTTTCACTTGATGCAAAATTATCAAAATAGATCCCAATACCAAAATTATGCCTATAATAATGGTCAGCCTAGTCAGTTTACCAGCCATCATATTATAATCAGCCTTCATACCCACCTCCTCAACAGACCAATCTAGCTGATGATAGATTTCAAACCAACTTCAACAATTAATTCTAACTCAACAAGCAATCTATCGCCAGACTAGAAGCTCAAATAGGATAATTAGTTGAGTCTAACATGAGGAGAGAACTAGATCAACTACCGAACCTACCAATTTCAAACAACCCACCTAATGTCCACCAACCACCTGGATTAAAGTTATCAATTTAATGTTCTCACTTAAGAATCCTCAATTTGAGAATACCAAAGTAATTCCTGAACTTAAAAGCTATAGGATTCTTATGGACCCATACCAAGATCAGGTGAGAGAGGCTAGTACTGATGCTAGCCAAAATGAAAATTTAGAGGAACTGGTTAGTACTGAGACTAACCACATAGAAGAACCCAAGCCAGGAATTAGTACTGATGCTAGTTTCAGTTTAAATGAGATAGAAATAGGGAAAAAGAGAATAGATGATTTACCCGAGACTTATAAACCTAATGTCCTATTTCCTTCAACCCTAGAAGCTGGTTCTTCTTATAAAAATCAAGAGGCATGTAATGAAATGTCAATGGAGTTGTTTAAGCAAGATCACATTAATTTACCTCCAAGAATTAAAACCACCTTTAGTCACCATTCCAGCACCCATTGAATCAAACTTAACTCCTAAAACTCCATTCATGAGCATTTTAGAAGAACAAATAGGAGAAATTCTTAATAAACATGGGTCTGAGAATGGAATCATAAATTATATCCCTAAAATTAATAATGAATATATCAATAATGGGATTATAAATCAACTTTCTGAGATTGGCAATCCAAAATCATTGGAAATTTGTCAATCCAATATTCGACACAGGATAGTGAGCTGCATTGTGTCTGGCTGAAGATGGTAAACTTAGCGCTTGTTGGGAGGCAACCCAATATTTAGTTTTTATCTAATTTATCTTTTTAGTTTATTTTCTTTTTAGGATAATTTGAATAAGTTGGAGGGAGAGCTCAAATTTTCAAAGGCATGTGCTGGACCAAAAATATACTGAGTTAGGTGTATTCTTCCATGTTCTTTATTACATCCTTTATTTTTTTTCTTCTCCATTGAGGACAATGTCGATTAAGTTGGGGGGAGAGAAAAATAAAAATTTTAAAATTTTAAGTCCTCAAAAAAGTTAGTATTTAGTATTTAGACACCTGATTATGCTTAAGAATCGAATTAAACTAAGCATTTTTAAAAGAAAATTGATGCACAGATCAGAGAATCTGTGAGATATTGAGGAATCAAGTATTAAGAAAATTCAATAAAGAGTTAAGTCTAGAACATAAAAAGTTTTTTCCTTGGAGCATTTCTAATTATTTCTACTAGCATCAAAGAAAAGTCTACTTTTTATAGGCTTGTGTAGGGTAACTATACGTTTCTTCATATAAAAATTTATTTTAATAAAATAGTTTTCAAGTACTTCTCACTGAGTAACCGGGCCTCTTTGCCTAAGCAAGCATTGAGTTTCGCATCAAAAGGTGGGAAGGGCAAAGAAGCTCGTTGTAAAGCTAGTCTTAACTCGTAGCCTATTTGATTCGAGCTAGTAAGCCCGAGGGGTATTCTATACCTAGTGCCCTAAAGCCAACTGGTTTGGGAGTCATTGGCCCAAGACTCGCTACATGGATCAAATAGAAAGCTTAAGGAGTTAAGACACTCAATAGTGTACAACGTTAAAAAAAAAAAAATAAAAAAAAAAAAAAAAAAAAAAAAATATTGGTTTCCCACCGAGTAACCGGGTCCCGTTGCCTAAGTAAGCAATGATATTCGCATCAAAAAGTGGGCAATGTAAAAATAAAAATTAATAAATGAAGGATGGAAGTAGCAATACACCTGCCTATATGAAAGTTTAGACAAATCAGAGATAAAAGTGGAATAATTTAGAAAAAGTTCTGAAAAATTTAATGTTCTTTACTTAATTTTTCTATTGATAAGTATTAATACCCCAATGATATATCTCATTTAAGCTCTACTGAATATCAATGGCCATTTTGAAAATTGCTTAGGTAAAATTCGAAACTCTAAAGTTAAAAGGTATTTAAAACTAAATTCTTTCTTTACTCGAGGACGAGCAAAGCTTAAGTTGGGGGGTGTGATAAGCATCATAAATTCATCAATAAAAGTATTAATTTATTAATTAATTTATATTAATTTTTAAGAATTATTAATCAATTTATATATAATTTTTAAAAAATTCATATTTTTATTAATTAAAAAATTAATTAAAAAATAATAAAAATTAAAAAATAAAATTTTATTATCAATAGAAAGAGCTCATTTTTTTGATCACAACGAAATAAATTTTAAGTAAAACGGAGCTAAAATGAAAAAGATATGAATTTTTAAAGATATAAAATAAATAAAAATTAAATAAAAAAAGAAAATGGCTCAGCCGGCTCCGCAAGCCGAGCCACCAAGCCAAGCCAAGCCATCAAAGCCGACTCAGCCATTGAAGCCATCAGCCGGTCCACGATCCAGGCGTGGACCGCCAGCTCAGCAAAATCCGACGAATCAGAGCTTGCCACGTGGTGGACCTAGACCCCTAAAGGGTCTACAGAAATTTATCGCGGCTCACAAGGGTAATTTAGTCTTTTCGCTCGACAATAGAGGCACTGATTGGTTGCGGTGTGCGGTGCGGCCGGTCCACGTGGTCCATGGGAATAGTGATTGCACGATCGGACGGTCAGAATTTAATCCGACCCGATCTGAGCTGATATGCATCCGATTTTGATGATTTTTGGACCGTTGGATTCCTATTGAATGGCCAGAATTTCACCAGACTTACCAGAGTCGTATCAGAGCTATTTTAATTCAAATTTTATTCAGATTTTGATTATTACAAAGGCCATTAGTCCCATATTGCCTTTAGAAAAAATATCCAGCCCTCCTAGCACTATAAAAAGGATCCTAAGCCTCCAAAAATCAACATCTCCGATCAAGGTGAAGCTTTGGTACAGGGCGAAGCCTAGGCTATGGGTTAATGGCTGTTTCGAAGCAATGGGTGCCGAAAAGAAGAGCCGAGCTTCTACACCATCTTTCTGCCAATGCCGATCCAAGATCAGAGATCAGGCTATTTTATTTTTTTTACATTCTATGTATTTAAATTTTAAAATTTTAATTAATAAAAATTTTATTTTTGCATTTTAATTTCTTGCTTTTTATTTTTATTGCAATTTAATTTCTGCACTTTAATTATTACTTTTTATTTTATTACAAATAGATGCTAAAATCTAACTAATAGATTTTAGTACCAAATTTAAATTTCTGCATCTTTTAATTTTTGCTTTTAATTTTCCGACTTCACTCCTAATTCCAAAAACTCAAATCCTTTTCTTTTTCTTTTCAAAAAAATCTAAGATTTCAAATCTAAAAACACTACCTTATCTATGGATTCGACCCGACTCACTACTATTTACGCATTTTCAATGATTTTAAGAAGTCGGATTAAACTGATAAACATGGTGTCTTAACGACAACATCGCGTTCCTATCAATCACTAGTCCAAATCTTGCTACGAGGATTAGATAGAAAGCTTAAGAGGTTAAAACATTGAACTAGCTATCCAAAAAAAAAAACTCTAATCCATACTAAAGATAGAGGATTTAAAGAATAAAGATGGAGAATTGATAAAAAAAAAAGCTCTTAAATTTTATGTTCTTCACTTAATTATAATTTGGGATAGAATTAATAATCCGATGATGTATTTCTTAAATCTCTAATTAGGTATCAATTGACTTTAGAATGATCTGAAAAAACTTTCACATCTTATCAAGTCAGTACATACTTCTAATTTTTCTCTTTTTACTTGAGGACGAGTAAAACTCAAGTTTGGAAGTGTGATAACTATCATAAATTTATAAATAAAAGTATTAAATAATATAATGGTTAATATTTATTTTAAAAAATTAATATTTTTATTAATATTTTATAGGAAAGAAGCTCACTAATCAAAGAGCTCAATTTATGGGTTCAAATAGATCAAATTTTATGTAAATTAGAGCTAAAATAAAAAAGATATGAATGCTGGAAGGTTTTAATAAAAAATATTAGACCGGTTGGCCGGTCGGTCCAGCGAACCTGGTTCAATCCAAAGAAAATTGGCCCAATCGCTCGATCCACCAGCACCTGACCGAAGCCCAATTCATCATGCCAACCCGCCAAATCAGCCCAGCTTGGATGCGAAGAAAGCCCGCCAGCCCACCTCCCCTCCAGCCCTGACATCACTGTGACGTCAAGAAACCATGTAGCCTATGATGGACCAATGGCAGAGTCAGCACGTGTAGACCCTTAAAGGGTCTATGGAATGAACCATGCAGCGTATAGGGCTATTTTGATAATTTTGGCTAGCATGGCATGTTTGGATTCATCCGGGTCTACTGTGTGGTCAATCTATAGGATCCAGCAGCACAGTTTTGCACCATCCAATATCTGTGAGCTCTCTTGGTCGGCATCTAATAGTGGAGATGTTTCCTAGTTTGATTCAAATATTCTCATGCCCTGAAGCACAATCTGATGGCTTTCATTGCAACCGATCAAAATCCAACTATATTCGATGGCTGATCAAACCATCCAATGGTGGAAATCAATTTTGATTTTAATTAGAATTTTCTAGCCTACATTTTAGCATGATCCAATGGCCAACGTCACTCCAAACTAAGATCCTATGGTCTAGAGCTAATCACGCACTGATGGCGGTGGTTTTGTGATGGATTTCAGGCCTTTAGATCTTGATCCGATGGCTAGGAATGATCTGGGTGATGAAGTTTGATCCAAGCTCTAATTTGACTTCGTGAAGGAGCCAAAAACTCTTGATTCTTCATCTATTTAAGCCCTCTTATGCCAAAGAGTAGAGAAGGGATAGAGAGAGCCTCTTGTGGGGGATTAACCTCTTCTAATCTCTCTCCCTTTTCTTCTCCTCTTCTCTCTTCTTTATTCTTTCTTTTTATTTTCTTTATTTTGGGTGATTTGAACATGCCGAGAGCTAGAGGAGTCTCAACCATGTATAGCTAAAGATCGAGATTCTGGGATGTAGATAAAGTCTTCGAGCATGGGTTGTATATTTTTTTATCTTTTGTAATTTTTTTTATGCAATGAATGACATGTTCTCCTATTCAATCTTAACTCTTTTCAACCATGCATGAGTTCTAATATTAACATGCTTATTATTAATTAATATTTAAATAAGCTATATTTATGGAGATGGATTATGGTCAGAGATACAGTCCATGCTTGATTTAATAGTTTATATTAGAAAAAATCAATAAAAAGCCATGTTATCAATTTTTAAGAATTAAAGTATTGAATAGTTTATGATTTTATTGTGATGGATTGTGATCGAGAGATATGGTTTATTCCAAAAGAAAATAGGCTATAGTCATGACTAAATTCTTAAAAATATTAAATTCTTATATTAAAAAGAATTATCACAACCTTGCTAGAGATGGATTTGAAATTTCAGAATACTTTTAATTAATCCCAAAATCCTAATTAATTAAGTGTTTGCTTTCTTTTTATTCTTTTTTAATTTATTTTAATTTACTAAACTCTCAATTTTCTCTCTTTAATCTACTTATTTAAATTTTTGCTTTAAAATTAAAATTAAATTTTTATTTTTAATTACATTGAACATAATTAAGCCTTCAATTTTTGAGAAAATCGACATCCGACTCACCACTATTCTAAATATTAAGATCAATTTTAAATTATTATTTGTTGTTGTAATGACAAGCAATCAGAACTCATTATCTTTGCATGGGTTGATAAACATTGCTATTGATTTCGAAGATTCGAGGCTCTTGAGGGTTGCTCGCAGCCGCATAGGATGTCTAGCCTTTACAAATCATCTACTTGAAGCTTCAATCTAATCTGCCTTCCCAAGAGTTCTAGCTCACGCAAAATCCTATTATGGCTGATTCTTCTCCTTCCTCAAAGCTTCTAAAAACTTTTAGATCTACAGAAGAAAGAGGAGGATTTGGTGGAAAAAGAAGAGGGAGAAGAACTCTCTTCTCTAAGATTTTTCTCATAAGAAAATTTAAATCAGATCTCGATCTTTCTCTCATCTAAAGAGGAACTAGTTTCCTCTAAAACTCACACCAAAAGAGAAGACTACCCAAGCCTCATGCCCAAAACCCTAGAACCCTTCTTTGGTTGCCCAAAGCTCTGAGATCTTCTCTCTCCCATGTCCAGGAGGCCCTTTATATAGAGAAGAGGATAGGGTTGATGAATCATGGACCAGTTTGAATCAAATTCAAACTATGACTCATCCTTATCTTAGATAGAATTCAAATCAAATTTGAATTTCCTTTAATCTTTATCCAAAGACTCTTAGAGTGGGTGACAACTAGGGTAGGAACATGGGAATTCTTAATGTAAAATACTTTTGGTGTGGAGAATTGTTGGAGCACAAGACTAGGTGGCGCAGGGTGCAATCCAATCCAATTGGACTCTAGGTTTTAGTTATTTGGTTCCAACCAGATTAAATCCAAATAAAATTATAGTGAACCTAACATAATTAGGCTCCTATTATCCTCAATTAATCCTAATTAATTGAGCCAATGATCTGATCAAATCAGAAACCATACACTCTTGGTAATTAGGTTATCTCATAACCTAATCAGATCAAACCAAATCGAATCCAATTCAATTAGATTTGATCCAAACCTTATTATTCAATCAAATTAAACTTATTAGCAATCTAATTGTTAACTAATTCTCCTATTAATTCATTAATCCTTAGTGAATTAATTTATTATAACTTTTGCAGAAGGTTTAATCATCAATCATATTGACAATTAAACCCTTAAATGATTATCGATAGTTTATCAACCACATGATAAGTCAAAAACTTCATTTGAGTGTGACCCCATAGGTTCGAGCCTAAGCCAATAGCACAAGAATAACTTTTTGTACCAATTAAAATAACCATCTAGTAATGACACCCGATGTCTGGATAGCCTGAATGTATGCTAAGCAATATTCTAGAATCTAAAGATATATGGTTACCGTATAATTCATCCCTTTGACCTTAAGTGCTTAGGAAGATCTAAACTGTCAATCCTAAATGAGTCATCCACATTATAAATCAATCTTTCATATCCATCATATAGATTATTTTGATCGAGAAATTGCTAAATTTAAATATAGTGATGCACTTTCTCTAATTTTACTTGGAGGGGTCAACTCCATCTTGACTCACGCACCGACTTAACAAGTATTTGACTACACCCAAAAATCTTTCATCATTGAATCAAAAATTCAGATAGTCCAGCATCAAAGTATAGTTAGTTATTTATAAGTCACCATGGTGATCTCAGGTTTGAGAGACACTTATATCCATAGTTCTCGGATACACTCTTGATAGCAGAGTACTCTGGAATGGTTATGTTCAGTGTAGATGTACCTCTACATCTCATCCATATATCATACTAGTATCTCCACACTCCTTGGTCAAGAGGACAACCAACCCATATAGCACACAGCGACCTACACTCGATATAACTATCATCCTTATAATAGTATATCATTTGATCGTGAACAGACTTAAGAACTAAATGATAAATTATTGAATTAATATAGTCATAAGAACTTCATCATATCACAAGAGTTCATTAGAAGATATATACTATGTGATAAATTAGCCAGAATAATTTTTATTTATTTATAATTCATATACATATACAATGAGTACAACCATCTATAATGTAGATAATTGGCTTTGGAACACATTTTCCAACACCATTAGCTAGGATTACTTCACCTCCTCCACTGGTACCATCGTCTCCCATTAAGGTACCATTATCATCTTGGATTGCCACTACTTGCCACAAAATTGATTTTGAGTTTTCGGAATGCAGTGAAATTAGGAATGGTAGGAAGAGAAAAGAGATGGGATGGGAGTTCATATAGTCATTGGATTTACTAATTTATCTTTTCTAGGAATTCTATGGAAATATTAAGACAAGAGTTGAAAATGTCAAGTCTGAAGTCAAAGGAGTGCATATGGTGATTAATGCAGATAGCCTAGGACATACTCTACATATGCTTGCTATAGGGAGCACTACAAATCACTGCGGGTTATCTTAGGTTGTGATGATGTAGAGGAGCTTGAGGAGGTTCTAGCTAGCTAGTTGAGTACTAAGATGAGATTGTTACATCATATGATCCATAAGATTTTCTTTCTAAAGATGGAAAGATTTGATTTTATATTAGAGACTATCATGCCCCGACCCCAGCACCTGAGTCAGCCACCTATAGTGGCTCCCGATGGTGGCTAAGCAACGACCCCAATGATGGCTATGGCTAGCAAGGGTTGGTGAAACCAAAAGAAAAATAAGGACTACCCTATTACAAAAAAAAATTAGTTGATTGTCTGACCCAAATCTAGTGATGGTGATGATTAGAAGAATAGAGAAAAGGTAGAGCAAGAAGAGAAAGGGACTATCTCAATCCGATGATGCCCAAGGGGAGAGATCTAGTGATCTTTCCCAATGAGATCCCAAAGAAAACTTGAGGAATCTCACTCAATCGGCAAAAATTTCTCAAGGATTCAGTGGTGGATTCAAAGGAGAGAGAAATCATCTATTTATAGACATGATTTAGGGTCTTTATGGTCTGATTTTTGGTAGGCCAACACCCCATCCTCATCGAAATTAGGAGAGAAGAAGACTTCCAATTAGAGTCTTTTTCCTCCTCTCCATCCACGTGCCAAGCATGTGTTGTGTTGGGCCTTGGTTAATTCAAGCTGAGTCCAAGAGTCTAAGTGGGGGGGGGACCAAGGCTGAGTTGGACTATTTTATTCTCCCTTCCATAAAATAATTTGATCCTTGAAATTAATATACCTAAAATTTGAACTTTGAAAGTGCTCACCCTTTATGTCATCCTAGATCTCCCAAAAGAAAAAAATCTTTCTCCAAGTGCTCGCTTCACAAAATCATAACATAAAGAATTATATGGCATTTCAAAACTAAATCCTTTTCCTCCACAATACATATCGAATTCTCTCAATCTCTTTTAAAGAACATTAAATTTCTTGACCTTAGATTAAAATATATAATTCATTGCCCTAAATTCACTCCATGTAGAAATCATAATTCACCCAATTTACCCTTAATAGAAGGCTTAAGTATCTGTCAGTCTTCATGATATGTAGCCTTATTTCTTCTATTAGCATCTTCCATGTTTAACGGTTAGATTTTTGTTTTAGGAAAACCTTAAGCCTATTAAAATAGGAGTAATAGTGTCAAAGCTTGAAGAAGGAGATTGCAACATTCCAGATTTGAGCCTAACCAACAATCCATTAATACCAAATTTGAGATTCTCAAAATCCTCCCTAGGGTTGTCAATAACAGAAGAGCCCACTAGTGAAAAGTACCTCTAGATTAGCCAAAGCATTTGCAATATTTCATTTCCCTTTATCAACAAATTTTTCTTAGCTAACTCAAGTCTTCCATTATAATAACTTTTGAATCAAAGGACAATGTTTCTAATCAGTTTGAACTACCATACTTTCATTGCATACTTTGATCTAAATTTATAAAATTTTATAAATTTATTAAATAAATTCTAACAAGAATACCACTTTACATCAAAATCTAAAAGAAGATCTAACCTTTCAATTTTTTGATAGAACTAGAGCAAAACTTTTAAGTTTCTTCATCCTCACTAAGTTTTGAGCATATCGCATCAAGATTAACCTTGTTCTACTTTTTATGTTTGAAGCCTCCGCATAGGCTTCACCACTCATCTAGAACCCCATAAATCTAGAACAAATTTGAAGTGAGTTAACCAAGATTCACTTTGACTATCAATTAGAGACAATTCCAATGCAATCTTTCTTTTTTTCTTATAAAGGATTAACTCCAAACCTCAAAACTAGAAAAGTTCAAATCAGTATCTCTATGAGTAGAATCAACTTGATTATTTTATATAGAGCTTCCTTCACCATTATCCTTAGCATCAATCGATAAACTCACTTGAAATCTTGTCCTTTAAATGTTAAACTCATATAGGTATCTCAAACTAATTTCTTCACTCAATTCAGTACCAGCAACAAGATACACTAGATCTGCTCATAAGCCTAACTTGGATTAGAATTTAACACACCCGACTATCTCCATCAAAAATAAGGAAAATCAAGTAAGCGATCCAAAGATGATAATTGAAATTATCAAAGATTCTACCAAGATGCATGTCTCAAGTCCAATTTATAAAATCTAATCCATTAATAGAATCAAATATACTTTTCTTCTACATGCCAGTTTCATATATACCTGATCCTCTTATAGATTCAGTTCTCAAAAAAAAATATTCCTTTTTGATATTATGAAATTCTTTCTTAGGCCATATCCTAAACAACTTCTTGCTAGTAAAGCCTAAAATTTTAATGATCGACCCATTAATAACAAAATTAGAAAATTCATCATGATCTTTATGAAGAAAAAATCTTATTTTCCACCAGAGGATCGTTCAGATCTGATTAAATCTGAAGAAATATTTTAAAATTTTTTTTTTAAATCTACTTAGATCTAAGACATCTCAAATCTAATCTATAGATCTGATATTAAAATTAAAATAAAATTAAATTAGATTTAGTTTTCATACCTTGGTTGGGTAATCTGATTACCTATCGATGATCCTAATGCTCTTGAGGTTTTGGATCGAGCCATGCACAGGCCTAGCCTCTACCAGAGTCCACTTAGGCTGGATCTAGAGGTGCTCTCCTTCTAGATCTGATCTCTAAATATTAAATCTAGATCTGATTCATAAAGCCCTCAAAATAAATAATGAAGGTAGCATGCTCGTCTCACGAACACGTCATCCTTTTTCCTTAAACCCTTGTGCCAATACCTGGATCTTTTGCTTGAACCTTGGCCCAACCTTTGAGCATGGAGATGGAAGAGAGGAGGGGTGTGGAGATGGAAGGGATGGTAGCACTTTGGGGCTAGGGGTGTGGAGAAGAGAGAAGACTTTTTAACCCTAGGTTGTAGGGTTGCTATAATAGAGTCCTGCACCACCTCAGAGTTTCAATCAATGAAGCAACTAATTTGCTTCGATTAAATCAGAATTCCTTCTAATTTTCCATGCCAATTATTACATAATTGTTGCCCATAATAATCCCAAAGAATGCCATACAAAATAGATAGGAAAGAGGGAGGAAGTTTGTGTGCAAAAGACTCCTATTCTCTTTGAATTTGATCTCTATCAAACCTCTTTGACTTAGTCAAATCAAAATTTGACCTCGTCAAAGCCTATCCTTGTGGGGCACATGCCAAGGGGGATGTGCGCCCTCTCTTTGTCACACAAAATTCCTGAGGGCGCATGCCCCTAGAAATTCTCTAGGGGTGCATGCCCCCTATCCCTTCTTTCTTACATCAGGGTCAATTTTTGACCCTTGTTCAAAAATAAAAAATGGCAGGTGACAGGATTTGGTAGGTATTGTCTTAAAATCATCTGATGAATTAAGACAATCCTTTTTTGATTTGAACAAGTTCCAGTTAGAATTTCAAAGTGAGTCAAACTCATCCAAGAAGAAACAAGATGACTATATAAGGAGAATATTAGGTTCAATCGTATGCTAGCATGATTTTCTTGAATCTGATTAGATTTAATCCAAATCAATCAAACTAGATTAGCCTAATTCATCACATCTGGATCCAAATTATTGTTTGTATGACCCAGTTAGGCTCAGTTCCATATGGTATTAGGATATGTCGCGATCTCCATCATTAACATCATCAAAATATCTTTTAATGGGCTAGAACTTTTCTAATTAATATACTTAGATTGATCAATCATCAAGATCATTCTAATTGCTTCCAAAATCTATCAATGACATCTAGTAGTGTATGGTGGCAAACCACCAAAACTGAAAGTGAATCTCTCGGTGCAGCTACTTGTGTGATTGGATTCTTCTATCTTGAGCCTGGATAAGATTAGTGTTAAGATGAACTCGTCAAACCCAACATCTGTCATATGAATTAATCATTCGATTTGAGTTCGATATAAAATTCTAATAGAAACTCTTTCTATCATCTTCACACTGCCATGGCCATGGGCTTATGGACTCAATCTCATGATCATCATAGGGCTACTCCTCATCTACCGAGGTAGATAGATTCCTTATTGTTGCAATCCAATTTCTACAATGAAGATGCTATAGCCAACATACACCTTAGAATTTCAAAAGGCTAGGAGATCAAGTTATGGTATAGTCAAACTATAACATCCTCAAGGTGAACCATCGATGCACCTCAGATCAAAGAACCAGACATACCACTGCAACATCGATCCAGTCATCAACAAGAAGGTAGACTTTCTTATGACTAGTCGAGATGGTTACACTCAGTGCCTTCGTTCTCTAACGAGTATCTGTACTCTCGCTCCAGTATTTTCACACCATAGACTCAAGACTCATCTATCCTAAGAAAGCGATCGTACACCAACATTTCGGATCAATCACCATCCTTATGATGATCCTACGGTCAGGAGCAATTTTATGAGTTAATTATAAAAATTTATATCTTAAATTTTTAACTCTTGAAAATATGAATTGTCATTACCATTAACCCAAAGGATGTATCATAGATACTTTAAATATATACTATGATAAAAAATAATTTTTTTATTAATTTATAATTAAAATTATAAAATTATTCTTCGAAGTGTATCATAAGTGTTTAGCTAATCTAACTTCTGGGGTACATATCTAACAAATTTTTACTTAACCTAAAATCAATTGGCTACAAATCTAAGTCCCATCTTCTCTAAGTGGACTTCAATCTTCTACTAGCCTAAAGACTTCATTAATGGATCTACTGCATTGTCTACGGAGTTGACTCTTTTAATCTTGATATAATCCTTCTCGAGGTAATTGCGGATCAGATGGAATCACCACTTGATGTGCTTGGATTTTTGGGGAGATCATGGCTTCTTAGGTAGAGTTATGGCACCATTGTTGTTATAGTACAAAGGAACGGCATCTGATGGCATCACTTCAAGCTCTATGGCAAACTTCTTATACTAGAATACCTCCTTCACAGCTTTCGATGCAGCGATGTATTCTGCTTTCATGGTAGAGTCTGCTATCACTGTCTGCTTGGAACTCTTCCAGCTAACAGCACCACCATTGCACATAAATAGACTTCAGATGTCGACTTTCAATCATCTATGTCGGACATAAAATCCAAGTTTGTATATTCCTAGACTTGGAGTTCTCCATTACTAAAGACTAGAAACATATCCTTAGTCCTTCTTCAGTACTTAAGGATACATTTTACAGAAGTCCAGTGCTCTTCGCTTGGATTCGACTGATACCTACTCGTGACACTTATAGCATGGGCAATATCAGGTCGTGTACATAGCATGGCATACAAGAGGCTTCCTATTGCTAAAGCATAAGGGATCTCGCTCATGCATTCAATGTCCTCAAGTGTGTTAGGGCACATCTTCTTGCAGAGATGAATGCCATATCTAAAGGGTACTAGACTTCTTTTGGAGTTTTCCATACTAAACCTCTTTAGCACCTCCTCTATGTACATCTTCTATGAAAGTCCTAGTATCCTATTTGGTCTATCTATATAGACCTTTATTCCCAATATAAAGAATGCTTCTCCTAGGTCTTTCATAGAGAACTCTTTAGATAACTACATTTTGACCATGGTCAATATGGAAATATCATTTCCAATTAGGAGAATGTCATCTACATACAATACGAGGAAGACTACAGTGCTCCCATTGATCTTTCCAAATACACAGGCTCTTTCTCATTTTTAATGAAACCAAATGATTTGATTACATCATTTAAATGAGCATTCTAGCTTCGAGATACTTGCTTAAGTCCATATATGGGCCTTTATAGCTTGCATATCTTGTGATCACTATTACTGGATGTGAAACCAAATGGCTATTCCATATAGATATCTTCCTCAAGATATCCATTTAAGAATGTCATTTTTACATCCATCTATCATATTTTATAATCAAAATAGGCTACAATAATGAACAATGTGTAGATGGATTTAAGCATGGCCACTGGCAAAAAGATATCATGATAGTCAATGCCTTCACGCTAACTATACCCTTTTGCTACGAGCCTTACTTTGAATGTCTCTATATTTTCATCAGCACTTATATTTTTCTTAAAGATCTATTTATACCCAATAGGTACTATACCTTCAAGTGGATCTACCAAGATCCAGACTTGGTTCGAGTGCATTAAGTCTGAAGGGAGCGTACAGGGTTTCTAGCTCTACTTTTAAAAAAAAAAATTTAAAAAAATATATGCAATGAAAATTATTATTAATCAAATTAATAATAAGAGCTATAGATCTAATCTAAAAACCCTACATGCTATAGGATCTAATGTATCATATATGCATGCATATCTGAAAACAAAAACAGTAACTACAGTAAATCTAATTTTACTACTCTATGTGTTCAAAAAACATTACCTTATGCAGGTAGTCGATCACTGCAATCCGAATGTTATCAGAGAGGTCCACTCATCGTGATGTAGCCATACAGTGCATCTGACCTCCATGGATCGTCCACACGAGACCCTGATCCTAGTCGGCTCCTCCTAAGTGCTAGCTCGACATCGGAACCCTTTAGTGGTTGATTTAGATCAAACTAATTTGATCTACCTCCAGTGATTTTGGATGCTCCAAAAAATTACCAAAGGTAGGGGAGAGGTAGAGGAAGGTCTCTTAAGAGTCTCATGATTTTCTGACGCTCACAGCTCATTTCTCTCTTTCCAAACCCTAGGCTGAAACCCTAGGGCAGCACTCACCCAGAACCCTGCACAACACTCTTTCTAGAATTTCTTTCAGGAAACTCTTAGTATTTTTCATGCACAATAGGGTGGACTTCGTGGAGAAGTACTTCTCTCTCAGATTCATCACACGCCCCATCATAAATCTCCTTTTAATCTATGCTAAATAGAGTAGAGAGCATGTGGAGGGATAAGGATCAGGTGGTTGCTTATTCGAATCCAAACTCCATTTAAATTCAAATAGTAACCATCTAATTTTATCCACTAAAGGATGTGAGAAGGAAGGGTGTGCACCCTCTTGTGCATGGATTTCTTCATGAGAATTCTCAATTCTCATGGAGAAAAGGGTGGGCGCAAGATCAGGGTGATGTGGCGTAAAAGACTAGTCAAAATAGTCTTTCAAACATTATCCAATTAAGACCCAATCCAAACTAATTTGGCTAGGCCAAATTAAACCTAACATAATTAGGCTTAATTAGGCTCAGTTAAATCCTGATCAAATTAGGAATTAATCAAACCAAATTCTTGATCAAATCAGAAATTAAACCTCCTCGACGATTAGATCATCTTATAACCTAATCAGGTCAAATCAAAATGAATCCAATTCAATTGGACCTAAATCAAAAGTCATCACTCAATCAAATTGAGTTAATTAGTGATTAAACCACTAATCAAACTTCTCTTTATCAGCCATTAGATCAGGTAGGGACCTCTAGTGTGTGTGACCTTGTAGGTTTGAACCTAAACTGGTAGTACAGGAATCAATTTTCTATACTAATCGAAGTGACCATCTAGCAATAGTATCCAATGTCTAGATAGACTGAATAGTGTGATCACAATAGTCAAAACATATATGAATATGCTTACCACATAATTCATTCCTTTGACCTCTATACATAGGATGACTCAGGGTTAAACTATCAACCCTAGAAGATACATCCAAATTATGTCTCAAAATAATTAGTCCTGTGATCCCTCACTAGGATTACCGTGGCCAAGACTTTGCTAAATTAAAATACTATGGAGCACAACTTCTGTGTCCATAAATGGTCAATCCTATCTTGACTCATGCAACGACTCCTCAAGTACTTGATTGTACCTAAAAACCTTTCGTCACTAAATTAAAAATTTAGGTAGTCCGGCACCAAAGCACAGTGAGTTGCTTGAAAGTCACCATGGTGATCTCAAGTCAGAAGGACACTTATACCCATATTCTATCAAAGCAATTCTTGATAGTAAAAAGGCTCTAGAGTTGGTCATATTCAGTGCAAATGTTCTTCTATATCTCACCTGTATACCATACCAGTGTCTCCATACTTCTTGATTAAGAGGACAACCAACCTATATGGCACACAACGATCTATACTCGATAAACATTATCGTACTTTATAACAACATATCATTTGGTTATGAACTATTTTAAGGACTAAACAATAAATCCACCTTTGTCGATTCTAAATAATCCTAAGGACTTCATCACAACAGACATGAGTTCATTAGAAGATGAAATAATTATGATGAAAAAGCTAGAATAATTTTTATTTAATTAATAATTTATATACAATTATATAAAAAAGCTCAATCTTTAATAGACTGATGATTGGCTTTGGGACACTATTTTCAACAATCTTTCACTTGGCCTAAAGCCAATCAGTGAAAACAACGTAGAATATGCTTCATACACTAGTGTGCTTTCGGTTCCTTCGCTTGAGCAATGGCTCCAGAGCTATTGCAGAAGAGCAAAACTGGATCATCTAGAGAGGGTGCTACTCCTAGCTCAGTGATAAACTTTTTCAGTCATACCACTTTTTTGGCAAAATCTGATGTAGCAACATACTCCACCTCGCACACAAAATCTACCATGGTGTACTACTTGAAACTTTTCCAGCAGATAGCTCCACCATTAAGGGTAAACACATACCCCAACATACTCTTATTGTCATCATGATCAGACTGAAAATTAAAGTCTGTAAATCCCACAAGTTTCAAGTTTGATTCACCATAAACAAGCTACTAATCCTTAGTATTTCTCAAATACTTTAGGATCATTTTAACAACCTTCTAATGGTTCTTTTTTGGATCAGATTGATATCTACTCACTACCCTTAGTAAGTATGCCACATCTGATGGTGTACATGTCATGGCATACATAATAAAACCCACTACCGAAGCATATGAAATTCTACTCATATACTCTCTCTTGAGGTGTTGTCAGACAATCTCTCTTAGAGAGAAAAATTCCATGGCCTATCGATAGATAGCCCTTCTTAAAATTCTCCATGCTAAATCTCTTCTGCATAGTGTCTATGTATGTGGATTGGGACAACCCAAGCAATTTTTTAAATCTATCTCTATAGATCTTCATTCCTAGGATGTAGGAAGCTTCACCTAGATCCTTCATGAAGAACTATGATGATAGCTAGATCTTTATTTTTTGTAATGTAGGAACATCATTTTTGATTAATAAAATATCATCCACATACAAAATGAGAAATACAATTGCTGGACCATTAGCCGACTTATATATGCAGGACTTCTCTTCATTCTTAATGAAGCCATACATCCTAATCATCCTATCAAAACATATGTTCC
This sequence comes from Cocos nucifera, assembly GCA_006176705.1. Classification (NCBI taxonomy): domain Eukaryota; kingdom Viridiplantae; phylum Streptophyta; class Magnoliopsida; order Arecales; family Arecaceae; genus Cocos; species Cocos nucifera. The sequence continues at coordinate 465,726 of QRFJ01000496.1, forward strand.
AACTCTGAGATGCCTGCTTCAGTCCATAAAAGATCTTTGAAGCTTGCACACCTTAGACTCATCTGTGGATGTGAACCTTCAGGTTGTATCATATACACCTTTTCAGTCAGCTCTCCATTTAGGAAAGCTATTTTCACATCTATCTGCCAAATTTCATAATTCAGATGTGCAGCTATCGCAAGCATGATCCGAATGAACTTGAGCATTACCATAGAAGAAAACATCTCATCATAGTCAATACCATAACATTGACGATATCCCTTAGCAACTAGATGGGCTTTATAGATCTCCATCTTTCCATCTGCACTTCTTTTTCTTTTGAAGATCCACTTACATCCTATGAGTTTTACCCCTTTGAGTGAGTCAACCAATGTCCATACATCATTGACCTTCATGAACTTCATTTTGGATTGCATGGCCTTAAGCCATTTGCCATAGTTGGATCTCTACATTGCATCCATGTAGGTGATCGGATCCTCGTCGTCCTCATCAAGTTTGATAGGATCACCATTCTGAACTAAGAAATCATAGTATCTGTCTGGTTGATGTGGTACTCTATCAGATCACCTTAAAGATGCAGAATTAGTAGGCTCCAGGTTTGATCGAATCAAATTCGATTTAGATTCACCTACTTGTGTTAGTTCTTTCACCTATCAAACTTTCTCAAGTTTAACCTTAGAGGCATTAGTCCCTTCATCAAGAAACTTCTTTTCTAACCTTAAGGCTGACAAACACTTTCTGCTCATTAGCTAGGTAGCAGTAATATCCTTTGGTCTCTTTTGGGTATCCTATAAAGCTACACTTGTCAAACCTAGGTTCAAGCTTGTTCGTTACTAAATGTTTGACATAAGTTGGACACCTCCAAACCTTAAGGTGCGAGAGTACTAGCTTCACCCTATTCATATCTCATATGGTGTCTTAAAAACAAACTTACTCAAAATCCTATTCAGAATATAACAAGCTGACTCGAGCGTATATCCTCAAAGGAAGATCGATAGACCGGCAAACCCCATCATAGATTGAACCATATCTAATAGAATCCGATTTCTCCTTTCAGATACATCATTATGCTGTGATGTTCCAGAAGAAATCCATTAGAAGAGACTCCCATTCTCTCCAAGATATGTCAGAAATTCATTGAAAAGGTACTCACCCCCTTGGTCAGATCGAAGAATTTTAATACTCTTTTCAGTTTGCTTCTCTACCTCATTACAGAATTGTTTGAACATTTCAAATGACTCTGACTTATACTTCATTAAATAGACATATCCATACTTCAATAGATCATTTGTGAAGGTTATGAAGTAGAAATATCCACCTCTCATGCTTGTACTCATGGATCCACATACATCAGTATATACTAGACTTAGAAGTTCACTAGCTTGCTTATCTTTTCTAGTAAAAGGTGACTTGGTCATCTTACCAAGAAGATGGAACTCATAGGTTGAAAGTGATTCATAATTACTAAGTTCAAGAATTTCTTCGTGAGCCAACCTGTTTATTCTATTCTTATTGATATGACCTAGCCTATAATGCCAAAGGTAGACATCTAACACTTTATCTATTTTTGGATATTTATCAGAGGTTTGGACTACGTTAACAGACTGTGATAATAGATAAATTTTGTTATTCAATTGTCTAACATAAACTATAATACCATTCAAAATGATATCAAAAAAAATTACCTTTATTGAAAATAGATAACTATTCTTGGCCAAAAAGCCTACAAAAATTACATTCAATAAAAAAACTTGGATAAAAATGACAATCACTAAGAATAACTCTATGAGAATTGATTACAAGGTTCATGATTCTTAAAGCTAGAACCAAAACTTATCTTCCATCTCCAATGTTCAAGAATTCCTCGCCTTCACCAAATCTCCTACTGACCTACAAACCCTACATCGAATTATAAATATGGTAAGGGCTTTCGGTATCTAATACCCAGGCAGTAGTATCACAAACCAAAAGGTTATAAAGTGTTATCATATAATTACCTTGCCCAGCAACTACTTGCTTCTTTCTTGGCCTGTTTGGATCCAGAGAGGTAATGTACTGAGGATAATTTTTCTTCCAATGCCCCTACTTCTTGCAAAAGAAGCACTCTGCCTAGCTCTGGTTGGGCTTGTGCTTCTTGGTCTGATCCTATGCAGATGTCCTAGCATGCAACTGCACCTTCTTATTTTTCTTCTTATTCTTCTTCCTTTTCTTAAAGAATCGATTAGAAGAAGATCCTCCCACTACATTCACCGACTTCTGATGGAGCTAGTGATCCTTCTCAAAGTTCTGTAGCAATCCTAGTAAACCATGGTAGTTTACTATAGACTTTGTCATTCTAAAATGAGTAAGGAAAGAGAAGAAGAACTTGGAAAAAAAATTAAGGATCGCATCCTTATCAAGCTATTCGTACAGGGGGAAGCCCAGCTTATTCAAGAGCTCAATCATCTTGATTATGTACAATACATGATTGATGACTAACGTCCCATTCCTCATTCGAGCATTGAAAATGGCATAACTAGTCTTGTGCCTCTCAACGTCATCAGGCATACCAAAGGAGTTGTTTAACTTTTTAAGCATCTCCTATAGCTAGGCATTCTCAAACCTATGGCTAAACTCATCATTCATTGCCACCAGCATAATACACTAAATGATGATGCAGTTGTTGAGCCACTTTTGGTAAGTATCTTTAACTATGCCTCTTACCTTCGGAACTGGCTCCTCAGATGTAAGATCCATCAGAATATACAGAATCCGCTCATACTTCAGGATGATCTTTAACCTTCAATACCAACTATCGAAGTTAGGTCCCATAAGTTTGTCATTATCTAACAATGACCAGAGCGATAGGATAGTAGCCATTTCGACACAAAAAGAAAACCAAACCTAATTAGTATATGAATTATTTATCCTAAAGACTTGGACTTTAGTCTAAAGATTCTTCCACTACTTTATTCGAACTGGTATCCTCTACCTTCAATTTGAGGGATTATCCTTAATTTCTTAGTGGATACTAGAATCCACATAGACTACACATGAGCCCAACTTTGATTGGTCAACCCATGTGCACCTATGGGTAGGTTCATAACCAATTGCTTCACCAAATAATTTTTAGTAATTTAATTTTTTCTCCAAAAATCTAATCAGTAGGCTTTAGCCTCTGCTGAAAAGATCTAGTTAGGTTCAATCATTAATATGACCATATTTGATGTATTAGACCATCAAATAATCAGGCCCGACTTTAGCCGACTAACCAGACCACCATTAGAAAGACACGACCAAATCATCATATTATGAATGATAATTCTATTAGTTAATAAGCACCAGATCTTTGGACCTCTAATAATTATTAAACTAATGGACTCATTATCACTCAACTTAATGGAAGGCTATGACCTAGTTATCATTATAACTATTTCATTTTTAGAGATCTAATAATTTTAGAGGATTTGGTTAACTGATTTTAAGAAGAATTAACCAGCGAATTTAAATCCTCCCACTAACTTCACCAAGTCAGATCAATAAGGATCTAATTCAAGCTAGCATTAGGAGCATCTAAATCAGTCAAACTAATTTACCTAATTAACATAGGTGAGCCCAAATTACTAAGTGGTTTAATCAAAACCTAATTCACCAGGATGGCCAAGTAAGTAAGATCAGTAGAAAGGATATGCCATTAACTCATCAAAGATCGAATCAATGCGAGCAACTCCCAATTAAAAATCACTGGTCTGAGCTACCAGACTTACCTTAGACACCATCCTATTCATTAGTTTTAATTTGATCAACCTAGCAATTTTAGGTTCGACCGCATAGCCATAAATCAAGTCTATTTGGTCCTCATTAAAGGCATAGGCTTGACCAACTACAACTATTATAATTTGGTCTAAAGAGTCCTTGACCTAATCTAAATCAATATTTGATTAGATTTGATCAATTACTCTAATTTAGTCTATTCTTTAACTAACCTTAGATCTAACCCAATTAATGGACCTAATTCGACTAACCCGATAATCCATATTTTATGATCAATGACTTAGAAACTTTAATTCATAATTCTAGATCCTAATTCATCATGCTTAATTCTTAATTAAGTTTAAGACTGAGGGTTGGGGTTTGGCATTTTGAAAAAAAATTTTTAAAATTTTGAAAGATTCTTTACATCCTAGCACTGTTTCACTAAATAGATCGACTCATTTCAAAACTGGATTGGATTATTTCATAAACAAGCACTAGATGTAAGTTTGATTTCATAAAACTAGCCATTTTAGACATTCAGCCAACCTCTCAGTCAAGCTAGCTCAAATCCCATCCGAGCTGGCTTGATTCCTAAGATAATCAGCTCGGGCAGAAGGTCGGAAGGCCATTATTCCCATCAGATAGGCTTGGATCTAATCCGAGCTGGCCTGAATCAAGGCTAAGCCAGCTTGATTCCTGATCGAGTCGGCTAGAGCATCAATCTAGAAATCATATCATGGCTGGCATGCTGGTTGAGCTGGCTTGATTCCTGAGAAAGCCAGCTCGATCGATGAATAGAACCTTCCTAAGATCCTATTCGGGTTTAATCTAAAACTATGTACTATATATAAAAATCATGAAATTATTTATATTTAATCTAAATACTAATTCATGATAAAATTTAGATTAAACACATCATAAAATTTATTAGATCTAATCTAAAATTTTTATGATCAATTTTATAGATCGCAATGTACCAGGATAACCTCTCCACTATAAGGGATAAATCTTACAGCAGAACAACCTACAGTCCATACGATCATCATTTTTATTTTTTAAATTAAATTATTATTTAGATCTAATCTAAAAATAATCTAAATCATGCATATATAATACATCAAAGAACCTGCTGCTTTGATACCATTTGAAGGGAGCGTGCAGGATTTCTAGCTCTACTTTCGAAAACTTTTTTTAAAAAATATATATAGTAAAAACTATTATTAATCAAATTAATAATAAGAACTACAGATCTAATCTAAAAATCCTACATGTTATAGGATCTAATGTATCATATATGCATGCATATCTAAAAACAAAAATAATAACTGCAGCAAATCTAATTTTATTGTTCTATGTGTTCAGAACATATTACCTTGCATGGATAGTCTATCACCGCAATTCGAATATCATCAAGAAGGTCTACTCATCATGATGTAGCTACACAGTGTATCTAGCCTCCATGGATCATCCACATGAGGCCCTGATCTCGATCGGCTCCTCCTGAGTGCAAGCTCGATGCCAGAACCCTTTGATAGCTGATTTAGATTGAACTAATTCGATCTACCTCCAGCAATTTTGGATGCTCCAAAAAATTACCAGAGGTAGGGGAGAGGTAGAGGAAGGTCTCTCGAGAGTCTCATGATTTTGTGACACTCACAGCTCACATTCTCTCTTCCTAAACCTTAGGCTAAAATCCTAAGGCAGCACTCACCTAGAACCCTGTGCAACACCCTTTCTAGAATTTCTCTCAGGAAACTCTTGGTATTTTTCACACACAATAGGGTGGAGTTCATGGAGAAGGACTTCTCTCTTGGATTCTTCACACGCCCCATCACAAATCTTCTTTTAATCTATGCCAAATAGAGTAGAGAGCGCGTGGAGGGATAAGGATTAGGTGGTTGCTTATTTTAATCCAAACTCCATTTGAATTCAAATAGTAACCATCTAATTTTATCCACTTAAGGATGTGAGAAGGAAGGGCATGCACCCTCTTATGCATGAATTTCTTTACAAGAATTCTCAATTCTCATGGAGAAAAGGGTGGGTGCAAGATTAGGGTGATGTGGCGCAAAAGACTAGTCAAAATAGTCTTTCAAACCTTATCCAATTAAGACTTGATCCAAACTAATTTGGATAGGCCAGATTAAACCTAACATAATTAGGCTTAATTAGGCTCAGTTAAATCCTAGTCAAATTGCAAAATTAATCAAATCAAACCCTTAATCAAATCAGAAATTAAAAATTCTTGGTGATTAGATCATTACTCAATCAAATTGAGTTAATTAGTGATCAAATCACTAATTAAACTTCTCTTTATTAGACATTAGATCAGATAGGAGCCTCTAGTGTGTGTGACCCTATAGGTTCGAACCTAAGCTGATAGCATAGAAATCAATTTTCTGTACTAATCGAAGTGACCATCTAGAAATGGTACCCGACGTTCGGATAGGCCAAATAGTGCAATTGCAACATTCAGAACCTATGTGAATATGGTTACCACATAATTCAACCCTTTGACTTCTATGCATAAGATGACTCTGGGTTAAACTGTCAACCCTAAAAGATACATCCAAATTGTGTCTCAAAGCAATTAGTCTTGTGACCCCTCACTAGGACTATCTTGGCCAAGACTTTGCTAAATTGAAATACTATGGAACACAACTCCTATATCTAGGAGTGGTCAATGCCATCTTGACTCACACACTGACTTCTCAAGTACTTGACTATACCCAAAAATCTTTCGTTACTAAATTAGAAATTTAGATAGTCTGACATCAAAGCACAGTAAGTTGCTTGAAAGTCACCATGGTGATCTCAGGTTGGAGGGACACTTATGCCCATATTCCATCAGAGCAATTTTTGACAGTAGAAAAGCCCTGGAGTTTATCATGTTCAATGCAGATGTATCTCTACATCTCACCTATATGCCATACCAATGTCTCCACACTCCTTGGTTAAGAGGACAACCAACCTATATAGCACACAACGACCTATACTCAATAAATATTATTGTCCTTCGTAACAACGTATCATTTGATCGCAAACTATTTTAAGGACTAAACGATAAATTCTTCTTTATTGATTCTAAATAGTCTTAAAGTCTTCATCATAATATATATGAGTTCATTAGAAGATGAAAGAATTATGATAAAAAAAAAGCTAGAATAATTTTTATTCAATTAATGATTCATATACAATTATATAAAATAGTTCAATCATCAATAAGCTGATGTTTGGCTTTAGAATACTATTCCCAATAAAGTCAATTTCTGACCTCATTATCTCTAACCATTTTTCGAAGTCGATATCTGATATTGCCTCATCATAGGTCTTGGGATCACCATCATGAATCATATTTTTTATGAGAAATATTTTCTTAACATCCTCTGAAATAGTACCTAAGTACCTTTCAGGAGGACGAAAAATCTTAATTGACTTTCGAGGCGAAGGAGGTAGTGTTTGGATTGGCTTAATTTGATTGGATTCCATAGATTCCTTAGCTTGTTACTATTCGGAGACTTTCTCCTCGAGCCTGATCTATCTCCCAATGCCACCATTTTGAATAAACTATTTTTCAAAAAAAATGGCATGTCAACTCACAATCACATTGTGGTCTTTTGAAAGATAGAAATAATATCCTAATGATTCTTTAGGATATCCAATGAATCAAGCTCTAAAGGTCATAGATTCTAACTTGTCTGCCTACTATCTTTTTACATGAGCTAGACAATCCTAAATTCTAAGATGACTCAGACTTGGTTTCTTACCATGCTATATCTCATATGGTATGATAGAAATGATTTTAGAAAAAATTCTATTTAGTAAATATACTGCGGTCATTAAACTATGTCTCCAAAGAAAATCAGGAAGGTCTATGAAGCTCATTATGGATTGGACCATATCTAATAGAGTTCGATTTCTCTATTCTAAAATTCCATTGAGTTGAGGTATTTCAAATGGAATCTATTATGAGACTATGCCATTATCTTTGAGATAGTTCAAGAATTTTCGACTAAGGTATTCACCTCCTCGATCTGATCAAAAAATCTTAATGGATTTTTCTATTTATTTTTCTACTTCGAGTCTGAATTTCTTAAACTTTTCAAAAGCCTAAGACTTATGTCGCATCAAATACACATGCCCATACCGAGATAAATCATTAGTAAAGATGATGAAATAGATATAATTACCTTTGGCCGGCATATCAAATGGACCACACATATCTATGTACCAGAGCAAGTAGGTCTATGGCCCTTTTCCCATGTCCTATAAAAGAAAGCTTGATCATTTTGCCATGAAGGCATGATTCATAAATCGAATATGACTCAAAAGTCAACAAACTCAATAGCCTAGATTTCTCCAATTTGTTAATCCTATCTTCTGCTATATGACTTAGCCTAAGATGCCATAGATATCTATCATTTAGACTATCCCTAGATCATTTTGATCCTATGGCATTCACATTTTCCTCGATATTGAAAATAGAAACATCAATATATAATTAATAGAGACCATTTATAATAAAACTACTTACAATTTTATTTCTTTCAAAAAGAATATTACAATGGTCCTTAAGAAAACTAATTACATAGCCATCCTATACTAAACATAAAATAGAAATCAAATTTCTGCTTACTGTAGGTACATAAAAATAATTTCTAAATACTAAATCTAATCCTGACGGTAGTCGAAGAGAGTAGGTTCCTACGACCACAGCAGCAACTCTTGCTCCATTTTCGATGTGCAGGATCATCTCACCATCCCTCAGCCTCCTGCTCTTCTCAAGCAAGACCTTGTATAGAAGTGCACAAGTGAGCACTCAAACCAGAGTCAAGCATCCAATTGGATGCAGAAGAAACCATAAGGTTAGATTCTATAATGAGCATACCTCCAGAAGGATCTGCCTCCTTATTCTTCAGACTGGCTAGGTATAGAGAGTAGTTCCGCTTCCAATGGCCATCAGTGTTGCAATGAAAATTTTTTTTTTTATCTACGGTCTTCTTCTTCGGCTCTACCTTCTTCTTTTTTCCTCCATCTATCTTCTACTTCTTTGCAGACTTCTTCTTCTTTTCAAAAGATTTTCTCTTAGAACAAATCCGCTCCACAGCAAGTACTGAGCCCTTTAAACCTTTTAAAGAAAGCTTAGCAGTAACCAGCATGATCATCAATTTAGCTAAAGTACATTGTAGCTTATGCATATGAAAGTTCATAATGAACTGCCTATATGCATCTGTCATAGACTACAAGATCACATTAATTTGCAAGTTCCTGTCTAGCCTGACACTGAGCTTCTCAAGCTCTTCTAAGTCCTTGATCATCATCAGGTAATGATCTTGGATCGACTGTCCATCATATATTTGAGTCTTGAAAAGTCTTCTAGTGACTTGATACTTGACTACGCGACTCTCCTTACCAAACAACTCTTGTAGGTGAGCCAACATTTGACGAACAGTCTTAATGTCCTCATGTTGGCGCTAAAGCTAATTAGATATCGAGCCCAATATATAGTACCTAGCTTTATTATCTTCGTCCATCCACTTTTTTAGAGATGCTCTCTATAAGGTGGATGGACGGGCTGGTAAGATAGGGCATTCCTGGTCTAATACATGAGTTAGCTTTTCGAAATCTAAAATAATTTTGTAGTTCTGGAGCCAATTCTTGTAATTAGATCCAGTCAATTTATGGGTGTCCAGGATATGAGTCAATGGATTAGACACAGACATTTTTCTATAGAGAATCAAAGTTTCTAGTTAGATTTTGTAATTAGATTTGATCAATTTATTTAGAAATTTTATTTTTTAAATAAATTAGGCTCCCACTATTTTTTTGAATCTTTACACTCCCTTGGCAGAGATGTGAAAATCTCCACAATCAATTGATTTCTACTGGATAGTATGGTCCCATCGATTGGCTCATCATCTCACCTAACAGTTATTGGTGATGGATCAACCAATGAGTGGACAACTCTTATCCGATGATTCTTTAATCATGGTGCACCCAAATTTGATCTCTAATTCATGAAGCTCATCGTGCCTAGAATATTGCTCACTCCTTAGTTAAGTTAGATCCATCATTTGCATAAATTGGATTCTTGATTGGATCCCTCATTGTATTCGAAATATTGAGCCCAACCCATCCTCCAACCTGTAGCATTCAATTTCTAATAGATATGGTCGTATCTTTTCAATGCAACTGAACCATTATAACCAGCCGAGAACAATCAACCTTAGGAAGAGACCACACATCTACAATGATGGAAGACGTATGACTTAATATTTTTTTAGAAAGATTTGATTTAGATCTCTTTAAACTTGGCTTGACTTAGTCATAACAATTATGACTAACTTAGTGGTATAGGTTAGCTCAAATCATTAGCCACCTCTAATAAAAATTAGATCGACATAAATGGCCAGGTAAGCGAGATTGATGGAAGGGATATGCAACTAACTCAATAAGAATGCATTCAAATTAAGTAGCTCCTAATTAAAAATTAGTCGATCATATTTATTAGACTTACCTTAGACAACAAATTATCAAATCAGAATCAATCGGATTAGCCTACAATCCAGGTTTGAACCATGAAGCCAAATTAGGTCTTAACTTGGTCAACCATATGTGAATGTGAGTCGATCTTGATTCAGACTTAATCCTATTGAGCTAGTCAATTCTAAGCACTCTTGATCTTACCTAACCAACTCTTGATTTAGTTTGATCAACCGCTATACCTAATTGAGCTTCCCAAGTTCGAACCCAATTTTATGAAGGTATCTTAGATCTAAAAATTTATAATTTTAGATCTAATTAGTTTCATAATCTTAATTTTTAATTAAGTTTAGATTCATAAATAAAAAATATGCAAAAATTTTAGAATTTTAGGATCTAAGATTTTGCAGAAAAGTAAGTTTTTGATTTTTAATTAAGGACAAACACATAGTATTCCTACATACCATAAGAGCACCCCATCGAATGGATAATGACCAGATGGTCAAGGAAAATGCCTTAATCAAAAATAATAACTAAACTACAAAAGATTAAGATCTATAGCATATATCAAATATAAAATTATAGATCTATTCATGCATGTTCTGTATACATATGATGTATCAATCATTAAATCATAAATGAATGCTTTCAGATCTAATAAATCACATATAAAATCTAAAAAATAAAATTTTAAATTGATCACATCAAATAAAATCTATTCTAGACAAATCATAGAACTATTCTACAACTAGTATAGGTATGCATCATTTATATCTCACATAAAAATTAAAGAAAATTATTTTCTATTTTCAAATCTAATAATAACATTTATAACATTAGAAAATAGAAATAAAAAGATCTAAAAAAAAATTCAATCATATCAGAAAGGAAAGACTATACTAGACTACACATAGAATAATTCTATACCTAGTCTAGACATGTATCTCATACAACATTGATATGAATCTAAAATTTTATTTTTTTTATTTTAGATCTGATTATATTTGATGTGATATCTAAAATTCTTAATATTAGATTATAAATTATAATAAAAATTAGATCTAAAATAGATCTGAAGAACTATAAATGCAGCTCTGATATCAGTTGAAGAAAAAATTTTATTTTTCACCACGGGATCATTCAGATCTGATTAGATCTGAAGGAATATTTTAAAAAAATTTTAAAAAACCTAATCAAATCTAAGATATCTCAGATTTGATCCTATAGATCTAATATTAAAGCTAACATAAAATTAAATCAGATTTAATTTTCATACCTTGGTTGGGTAATCTGATTATCCTGTTGATGATCCTGGTGCTCTTAAGGTTCTGGATCGAGCCATGTGCGTGCCTGGCCTCTACCAAAGTCCACTCGAGCTGGATTTGGAGGTGCTCTCCTTTTAAATCTGATCTTCAAATATTAGATCTAGATCTAATTAATAAAGCCTTCAAAATAAATAATGAAGGTAGCGTGCTCGTCTCACGAACACGTCGTCCTTTTTTCTTAAAACCTTGCACCAATACCTAGATCTCTTGCTTGAACCTTGGCCCAACCTTTGGGCATGGAGATGGAAGAGAGGAGGGGTATGGAGATGGAAGGGATGACAGCACTTTGGGGCTAGGGGCATGGAGAAGAGAGAAGACTTTTTAACCCTCACTACTATAAAAAAGGGCTACGACAGTGGTTCATAACTGTTGCCATAGCACAAAAAATCGCTGCCATAGGCTATGGCAATGGTTTTCTAACCGCTGCTACTATGGTCATCGTCATAGCTTTATAATAGCGATTGTTGCAGTGGTTATTTGAACCGCTATAATAGATCGACCTATAGCAGTGGTTATATAACACTATCATCGTTAATCTATAACAGCGATTACATAATCACTACCATAGGTAATCTATAGCAGTGGTTTCTTAACCGCTACCATAGATCTAATACAGTGGTTGGCACCGTTTGCACCAAAAACCTATGATAGTGTTGGCACGGATATAGCAGTAATTATAAAACCACTATCATAAATGTTGAATAATTAAAAAAAATTATTTTTTTATATATTTTACCTGATAAATATAGATATATAACATAAAAAAATATAATAAATATAAAAATTATTCTAAAATGCTAAAATTTTATTATCGAATAAAATTTATTATAATATTTTTTAAAAAAAATAAAATACATCAAAAGTTTCCTAAATCTACATCATCATCATCGTCACTGGGAGCATCATCGTCATCAGGAGTTGGAGCCGGAGCTGGAGCTGGAGCTAGAGCTAGAGCCAGAGCTAAAACTGAAATACGGGCCAACATATTTTCGAAGCCTGTGACTCTAAAATACGCACTAAGCATCGACATCATGTCTCTCACGATATCCTCCAGATGAGATGCGCACTCCTCAGCCCGATCTGCCCGCATCACAGCATGATCTGTCCATGCCAATGCCTTCTTAAGCTCCTCTCAGCTGATGACATTGGAAGTCTGTAAGGACATGCTCACCTTGGATCAGTAGCTCGTCGGCATGTATCCGAGCCTACATCGGATCCTCCTAGAGTGCTCAGGCCCTAAGACCTAAGATAGATGGTCTCTGGGCCCTCACTCGCGAGTGTATCTAACCGATCCTATAATTATAAATTAAAATAAAATTTTATAAAAAATACTATAATACTAATCATATATACTAATATATTTAATACTTATAAAAATACGTTCGATCATGGCGTTCATCAGGCTGTCCATCTTGTCCATGCGGTTAGATCAAAAGATCTCGCTATAACTGGGCATCACTCCATCTCTCATCAGCTATAACAAAGAATAAATTTATTAGAAAGATGATAAAAAATATAAATTTAATTTATCTAGTAAGATTTAGAATTAATTACCTCTCTATGCATACGATTGGCCATAGACTCACGGTCTAAAGTGTGCGTGTACTCTTGGGCTGCACGGTTCTTTCGATTCTGATGGAAGGTAGCCTAATAAGTATTCAAATATAATAAATATTTAAATAAATATTTAAATAAAACTTTAAGCATATTAAAAAATTTAAAAGTTAGAAATTTTACCTCAAACTCCTGGCTCCTCCAATATCTAACCATCCTCTCCCACTGACTCGGAGCACAATCCTATATCCAGGGAACAAGCTCCTCTAGAGTGTCTCATCGGTGCTCGAGCCATCCTCTATGGAGCTTGACTTTATAACTCCAATACAACTCCTCGATCTTCTTCAGTCGGGCATCTCGAGCCCTCTCATGATCGGGGAAGTCGTACATCCTCTATACAAATTTATCAAAAATCAATTACAAAATTATTCTAATCAAACATATATAGTCTAAACATATAAAATGCATAAATATAACTAAGATGCATGTACTTATCCATATCTCCTCCCATACCCGATCCCTAACAATAGCATCCATCAAACACCAGTCTTTGGGCTCTACAGGAATGATGTCCATGTTAGATATGTATGCCTTAGAAGCTAGAATTGGCTGACACTTGTTGTACACTTCTAAGAGCAAAATTATAATTTTAACTATAAGTAATAAAATATATTATTTTTTTATCATAAATATGTATTTAAGTGTCTATGATACATTCCTTGAGTTAATGGTAATGATAATTCATATTTTCAAGAGTTGAAAATTTAAGATATGAATTTTCGTTATTAACTCATAAAATGCTCTCGATTGTAGGATCATCACGAGGATGATGATTGATCCAGAAGATTGGTGTACAATCACTTCTTTATAATAGATGAGTCTTGAGTCTACGGTGTAGAGACATTGAAGTGAGAATACAGATACTCGTTAGAGAATGAGGGCACTGAGAGTGACCACCTCGAGCAGTCATTAGGAAGTCTACCTTCTCGTCGATGACTAGCTCGAAGCTGTAGTGATGTGTCTGATTTTTTGACCTGAGGTGCATTGGTAGTTCACCCTGAGGGTGTTATAGTTTGACTACATCATGACTCGGTCTCCTAGCCATTTGGAATCTTGAGGTGTATGTTGGCTATAGCATATTCATTATAGAAATTGAATTGCACCAAGAGAAAATCTATCTACCTAAGTAGATGAGGAGCATCCTTATGATGATCATGATAATTAAGTCCATAAGCCCATGGCCATAACAGTGTGAAATAATAGAAAGAGTTTCTATTAAGGTTTTTACATCGGACTTGAATCAAATGATTAAATCATATGATAGAAATTAGGATTTGATGAGTTCACCTTAACCCTAATCTGATCGAGACTCAAGATAGAAGAACTTAATCATGCATTTAACTGCATCGAGAGGTTCATTTTCAGCTCTGATAGGTTGCCACCATATACTGTTAGGTGTCACTGACGGATTTTGGAAGCAATTAGAATGATTTGGATGATTGATCATTCTAGTTGTATGAATCAGAAAAGTTTTGATCCATCGGAAGGTGTTTCAATGATGTCAATGATAGAGATCGTGACATATCTCATTACCATATGGAACTGAACCTAATTGGATCACACAAACAAGAGTTTGGATCTGGATATCATCAATTAGACTAATCCAGTTCAATTAATTTGAATTAGATTCAATAAGGTTCAAGGAAATCATGCTAGCATACGATTGAGCTTAATGTTCTCCTTCTACAATCATTAAAAGTCATCTCAACTGAGCCAAATATGTTTGTGCTTACTTAGATACTTTTACTTGGTCTAACTGGAGCTTGTCCAGATCAGAAAAGGATTGTCTTAATTTATGAGATAAATTGAAGACAATACCTACCATTTTTCATCATCTGCCAATTCTTATCTTTTGACTTTGATCAAACGTTGACCTTTGACACTTAGACATCTGCCTATGTGTCATACACCCATAAGAGAGCAGATAGGGGCTTATCCCTTTGCTAGAAAATGGAAAGAAGGGGGCGCATGCCTAGGGAGGTGTGTGCCCAAGGATAGGGACACCTGGAGTCCCATATAGATGGGACTCCAGGTTGCTTCTTGGAATCAACTTAGGTGGCACAAAGGAACTCTACTTTGACCAGTCTTGGCACCACCTAAGGATGTTGGAGAGGGGCTCTCATCTGATTGGATCAGGTGATGTCATCCCATCAATCAGATTTAGATCTGATTGCATGAAGCGACGTGATTAGTCGGGATGATGTGGCACAGCATGGTGCAGCAGGGTCTATATAAACCCTATCTGCATCTAGCTTTTCAAGTTCTCCAATAGCCCACACCACAAGGCTACCCCTCTCCCTTCTTCATGCCATCTTCAGATCCCCTCTCTCCTCTCTATGCCCAAGGGATTTGGGCTCCAGTTTGGTGCGATCCAGACAAGAGAAAGGTGACGAGAAAGGAAAAAGACAACACTGCTGCTAGAGACGATGCCCAATCTTTAAAAAGAGTTTTGAAGATCCTTCAAATCAAATCTAGATCTGATATTTGGAGATGTGATAAAGAAGGAGAAGATCTTTAGATCTAGCCTGAGTCGATACCGGTAGAGGTTAGGCACTTGCGTGGCTAGATCCAGAACCTCAGACAATCAGTAGGATCATCATAGGATAATCTGATTATCCAATAATAAGGTATAAATTAAATCTAATTTAATTTATTTTTATTTTATTTTATTAGATCTATAAAATTAGATTTGAAATATCTTAGATCTGATCTAGATTCAAAAGAAAAAAATTTTAAAATATCTCTTTTGATCCAATCAGATCTGAACGAACCTGATCCAAGAAACTGAGATTTTTCTTCAGTCCGACCGCCTCACAAGCACTCCAAAAAAGGAATGCATCTTTCATGCAATCTTCCCTACTGGCCTCCTCTTCACATCATAATAGTCACTTGATGCTGGCGGTTCCACATATGTACCATACGTGTGGGATCGTGAAATATCTGACTAGATGATGCATCTGCAATGCAAATACGTTATGTAAATATATAAGGGTACAAATATTATATAAAAAATAAAGTTGTGCTAATATAATAAAATTGTACACTCATATGCATATATAGTAGCATGTGCCTCAGATATGGGCGATGGTAGATGCTCAACTGTCGGTGGAGTAGATGCCATCGGTAGAGTAGATGCCGTCGATGGAGGTCCCTGAGCAGCCGATGCCGAGGTGGATGGAGTAAGCTCCAACTATTCCTCGGATGCTGAACTGCGTATAACCCACTAAGGGGTAGGGGTGAAAACTAGATGATGTTTTGGTGCCATTGTGACCTATAATGTTAATGAATATTAATCAATATTACATGTTGAACAATAATATTAGTATAGCATCAATAAATAGTCTCTAATATGTACACTAATCAATTGACGGGTCTATCATTATGC
This sequence comes from Cocos nucifera, assembly GCA_006176705.1. Lineage (NCBI taxonomy): Eukaryota > Viridiplantae > Streptophyta > Magnoliopsida > Arecales > Arecaceae > Cocos > Cocos nucifera. Next base: position 482,268 of record QRFJ01000496.1, read on the forward strand.
AATGCAATAAACAAAAGTAACATGATATAAACATCTAAAAAATGTTATGCAATAAATTCTATAATATGAATTACGTTCATAAATAATTAAGGATGAGCAACAGTTGTAGATCCGATCTCTTGCACGAACCTTGGTGTTAATCCAGAAATCTGAAAGAAGAATAAAGTAGATGATGGTGGCACCTTAGGGCTTAAAGTTGGAACCTTAGAGAGACATATCAAATTCTATTGGCTCGAAAGTCGAGCCAACTCCGTGCTTGAGCTGCCGGCTCCATGCCTGAGAAGACAGCTGGCTCCGTGCCTAGGGACATCCGATCCAGTAGGATCCTCCCTCGGTCGACTCAATCATGGCTCTAGCTGGCTCGATTGCATATCCAAGCTAGCTCGACTGTGTGTACCATCCCCTCGATCACTCCCTCTCTCCCTCTCTCGATCTCTCTCATCGGTAACGATGGCGGCAAGGCCGAACCCCTCCCTCCCAGCTTTTTCATCTCTCGATCTTCCTTCTCTCCCTCTCTCGATCTTTCCTCGCTGGTGAGGTTGAACCCCATCCCTTCCCTCTCTCACTCTCTCGATCTTCCTCGTCGGCAAGGCTGGACCCATCCCTCCCAGTGATGTCGGTGAGGCCGGACCTCCTCCCCCTCTCTTTCGCTCTCTCGATCTCCTACTCTTCCTCTCTCGATCTCCCTCATCGATGAGGTCGGACTGCCTCCCTCCCAATGATGGCGGCGAGGCCAGACCTCCTCCGTCCCAATGATGGCGACGAGGCCGGATCCCTTCCTTCCTCTCTTAAGTACAAATTCATTGGATATTCAGATTCGGATTCAGTACTCAATAATTAAAATTGGATTTGGATCTGAATATCCAGATTTTGATCCGAATCCAATCCATTGATAGATCTAGTTCCACAACCGCCGACATGGCACGACCCAAGGCTACCGCCATGGCATGGACCCAAAAACTACAACATGCAGATAATTATAATATTTATAATAAATATTTATAATATTTATTATAAATATTTTATAAATTATTATAAGTATATATGATTAATAAATAATACTATAAAATTAAAAAAAAATTATACCCTATGGCTATAGAGAGCGGATCGCACCGAAAGCTCCAAGGGTCGTCGGACGATGATGCTAGAGGAGGACGACGTCACTAGAGGTAACCTATGAAATAAAAGTAAGATAGTGAGATAGAGAAAGAGAAAAAAAGAGAAGAGAGAGAGAGAGCAGGGCGGCCGGAGATGGGGCAGGGGAAGGGGGCACGATGATGAGGAGGCCGAAGGAGGCTTCACACTCGACCAAGGAAGGGTCAGAATGGTGGTGGGGGGGAGTTTCGTGGGGGTCGAAGGAGGTGGAAGGGGCTTGCCAGAAGGGGGTTTGGTTTTGCACGAGGCCGGAGGAGGATAGAGTGTGGGGGAGGGTTTCACGAGGGGGCGGTGGAGGGTCGAGGATGGATGGGGGTTCGTTGAAGGAAGGTTTCATAGGGGGCCGAGGGAGGGTCGGATGGGGGTGGGGGGTAGAGTTTTGCGGAGAGCCGAGCGAGGGTGGAGGGGGGTTTGTCAGAGGGGGTTTCATGGGAGGCCGAGGGAGGGTCGGATGGGGAATCGTCGGAGGGAGCTTTCGCTGGGGACTGAGGAGGTCGAATGGAGGGTAGGGGGCTGGGTGGGGGTGTAGGTAGTGGGGAGGGCGCTGGGATGGGGGTTAAGGCGGAGGAAAAGGAGGGCCGACGTCGATCGAGGGGGAAGGAGGGGCGACGCCAATCGAGGGGGAAGGAGGGGCGATGCCGATCGAGCGGGGAGGAGGGGCAACGTCGGTCGGGGGGATGACATCAGTCGGGGGGAAGGAGCCTCACCAATGATGAAGATGAGGGGGAGGGAGAGATCGAGCGCATATGAGAGAAAAAAAATTGAGAATTTTTAACCTAACCTACAGTAACGGTTATTGAACCACTGTCATAGATCTACGGCAGTAGTTCTATAACTACTATCATAGATCTATAGCAGCAATTTTTGATAACCGCTGTCATAGATTGAAAATAATTTTTTTTAATATTATATAATTTTTTAATTTAATATTCATCTTTATCATTCATTATCTAAATTATTATTATTAGAGTATCATCGCAAAAGGTCGCCTCGATCCGATGGCCCTAGCTTCATCGATCAGAAAAATTTGATTTCGACGATCACGAATGATGATGCGATGATTTGATGGATGGAGATCTTCGATGGATCCAAAAATCTACAATGATGATCTTGATGATGTTTGTAGCAGACTATCAAAGTTTTACTTCAATTGGATATCGTTATCATGCTTAATTTAGTACGGAATGATTTCGATCGTTAAATTAGAAACAAGTGATCAAAGGATTAAATGGCATCCGATTATGAGATAATTTTTTAATTAAATAATTTTTATTATAATTTTAAATATTTTATACAGCAATGATAGTAAAATTTAAATTATTTTCATATAAACTATTCATGTTAAGCAGATATTGCAAAAGCACGAGCAAAACAACTAGTGAAGTTTTAGAATGGTTATCAGGAGACGTATAGTTTTAGATCATTCTTCATCTCACAAGTTGAATTTTATAATCACCACCATAAAAAATGATTAAAGTAGTAGCCAAGATCATTTATAAAAAAATTATCTCATAATCGGATCCTATTTGATCCTTTGATCACTCGTTTTTCATTTAACGATCGAAACTAACTTATACTAAATTGACTAAGATAACGATATTCGATTAAAGTAAAATTTTGATAGTATGCTACAAACATCATCAAGATCATCGTTGCAGGTTTTTGGATCCATTGAAGGTCTTCATCTATCAGATCATCGCATCATCGTTCGTGGTTGTTGAAATCAAATTTTTTTGATCGACGAAGCTAGGGCCATTGGATCGAGGTGATCTTTTGCGACGATACTCTAATGATAATTATTTAGATAATGAACGATGAAGATGGATATTAAATTTTAAAATTATATAATATTTTAAATATATATATATATGGCAGCGGTTACAATTAACCGCTGTCATAAATCAGATTATAGCAGTGGTTCCTACTAACCACTACTATAGGTCCGACTTATGGCAGCGGTTACAATGAACCGCTGTCTTAGGTCAATCTATGGTAGTAATTTTTTATAACAGCTGCTATAGATCCGACCTACGGCAGTGATTTTCTATAATCGCTGCTATATGTCAAACCTATGGTAGCGGTTACAAAAACCGCTGCCATAAGTCCGACCTATAGTAGCAATTAATGAAAATCACTATCGTAGGAGCTATGGTGGCAATTTCAAAAACCACTGCCATAATATGCGCTGCCATAGGCCATTTTTGTAATAGTGCCTAGGGTACAAGGTCTCTTAAATAGAGTCCTGCACCACCTCAGAGTTTCAATCAATGAAGCAACTAATTTGCTTTGATTAAATAAAATTTTCTCAAGCCAATTATCACATAATTGTCACCCATAATAATCCCAAAGAATGTCATACAAAATAGATAGAAAAGAGGGAGGAAGTTTGTGCGCAAAAGATTCCTCCTACTCTCTTTGAATTTGATCTCTATCAAACCTCTTTGACTTGGTCAAATCAAAATTTGACCTAGTCAAAGCTTATCCATGTGGGGCACATGCCAAGGGAGATGTGCGCCCTCTCTTTATTGCACAAAATGCTTGGGGGCACGTGCCCCTAGAAATTCTCCTGGGGGCGCATGCCCCTAGAAATTCTCTAGGGGGCGCATGCCGCCGTCCCATCTTTCTTACATCAGGGTCAACTTTTTATCCTTATTCAAAAATAAAAAATGGCAGGTGATAGGATTTGTGAATTAAGATAATCCTTTTTTAACCTAGATAAGTTTCAGTTAGGGTTCCAAAGTGAGTCAAACTCATCTAAGAAGAAATAGGATGACTACAGAAGGAAAATGTTAGGTTCAATCATATACTGGCATAATTTTCTTGAATCTGATTGGATCTAATCCAAATCAATCAAACTGGATTAGCCTAATTGATCACATCCAACCCAAATCATTATTTGTGTGATCTAGTTAGATTTAGTTCTGTATGGTATTGAAACATCTCGCGATCTCCATCATTGACATCATCAAAATATCTTTCGATGAATCAAAATTTTTCTGATTCATATAATTAGAATGATTCATTATCAAGATCATTCTAATTGCTTCCAAAATCCACTAGTAATACCTAACAGTATATGGTAGCAAACCACCAAAACTAAAAGTGAATCTTTCGGTGCAGCTATTTGTGTGATTGGGTTCTTCTATCTTAAGTCCAACAAGATTAGGATTAAGATGAACTTGTCAAACCCAACATCTGTCATATGAATTAATCATTCAATTCGAGTCCGATGTGAAATCCTAATAGAAACTCTTTCTATCATCTTCATACTACCATGGCCATGGGCTTATGGACTTAATCTCATGATCATCATAGGGCTACTCCTCATCTATCGAGGTAGATTGATCTCTTATTGGTGTAATCCAATTCCTACAATGAACATGCTATAGCCAACATACATCTCAAGATTCCAAATGATTAGGAGACTGAGTTATGATGTAGTCAAATTATAACATCCTCAAGATGAACTATCGATGCACCTCAGGTCAAAGAACCAGACACACCACTGCAACATCGAGCCAGTTATCGATGAGAGGATAGACTTTCTTATGACTACTCAAGATGGTCACGCTCAGTACCATCATTCTCTAAGGAGTATATGTACTCTCGCTCTAGTCTCTCTATACCATAGACTCAAAATTTATCTATCTTAAGAAAGCGATCATATACCAACCTTCCAGATTAATCACTATCCTCGTGTTGATCCTATGGTCGGAAGCAGTTTTATGAGTTAATTATGAAAATTCATATCTTAAATTTTCAACTCTTGAAAATATGAATTCTCATTATCATTAAACCAAAAGATGTATTGCAAATACTTTAAATATACATTATGATAGAAAATAATTCTTTTATTAATTTATAGTCAAAATTATAAAATTATCCTTAGAAGTATATTACAAGTATTTGCCAATCTGGCTTCTAGGAAACACATCTAACACTTTATTGATATCAAGTTTGGAATTTTAAAATTATTTAAATAATAATTGAATAAATACACACAGCATAACTCAACCTACCAATATATCAAACTCTATTCTAGGGTTAACACCTCTTATACTTAGGTCAAATCCCACTTATCAAAATTAGATTCATAACTCATCCATCCCTTATACTCATAGTATGCTAAACCTCATGCATAAATTTTTATCGTAACAATTATAAAGCTTAAATCTAAGCTCTGAATCCATTTCTACTATATCCATCATATCCCTAGTAATCATAATCTTAAGTTTAAATATTACTTAAGTCATAGTTCCTAATAATCATAATCTTAAGTTTTGATTATACTTATGTCACAGTCCCAAGTGATCATAATCTAAGCTCTGATACAACTCTATCACACCCCTATGCCAACACCTGGTCAACCACCTATAGTGGCTCCTGGCGATAGCTATGTAGCGACCCTAATAATGCTTATGGCTAGCGAGGGTTGGCAAAACCGAAAGAAACATAGGGGCTACCTTGTTACAAAAAAAAAAAAATCAGTGGCTTGTTAGACCCAAATCCGATGATGGAGATGGTTAGAAGAATAGAAAAAAGGTAGAGCAAGAAGAGAAAGGGACTACCTTGGTCTGGCGATGCCTAGGGTGGGAGATGGTGATCTTTTAACTCACTGAGATCCTAAAGAAAACTTAAGGAATCTTGGATGATCAGTGGTGATTTCTCAAGGATTCGATAGTAGATTTGAAGGAGAGGAAAATCATCTATTTATAGACATAATTTAGGGTCTCTATGGTCCAATTTTTGGTAGGCCAATGTCTCATCCTTATTGGAATCGGGAGAGAAGAAGACTCCCGATTGGAGTCTTCTTCCTCCTCTCCATCCACACGTGCCAAGCATGTGTTATGCCTCGATTAATTTAGGCCAGGTCCAAGAGCCCAAAAGGAAGAAAATAAATAGGGCTAGGCTAGGATATTACAGATATCATTGTCATGTAACATATCATCTAGAAGATCCCTCTAAATATGCTGCAAACTGGTCAAAGGTATTACTACCTTACAGTGTGGTTCTAACTTTGATATTCCGAGAGCGATGAGTAGCATTGAAGGGTTAGACCTCTAGGAGCCTCATGCATATAGATACCTATAATGACCGCTTGCTTCTTATGATGGGTTTCTAGAGGATTCAGGGTCATTGGTTGCACCGTGATGCAAAGCAAGTTAAGCATATATAGAGGGCATTAGGACCTAGAGCAATGTGAGCATAGCATTATACCTTAAGCAGTAGAGGAGCAACCTACCATACCTGAGCCACAGAGAGAGATAGGAGAGATACTTTTTACCTCTATAACATAGAACACCCAGACACTTCATCTGGTGAGTAGTTCTAGTCACATCGACTGAATGAGGAGCGGATGGCTAAGATTATTTAGAGGATGATGTTGGTGTCATGACCTCTATTTAAGAAGGGCTCTAGAGGTTTATATATCAGATTAGGAGGGACTTGACTCACGTACTTACTTCTTCTATGGCTTCACCTCAAAATACTTATGATCAGTCTGTTCAACTGCCTAGGGAGAGTAGAGGGCCCTCAATACCAACCCAACTTAGACCTTTTTCTTAGGAGCTACCCCTTCTCCCCTCACAGCTTTATGGTGCTAGGAACTTTTTCTCTAAAACATCAACAATCCCTATCCTAGCCATCCTCTTTTGTCATCTTGTATTGTCTATGGTTATCTTTATTATGTTTCCACTTGTCTTTTGTAAACGAATGTTACTGTTAATGAAAATATAAACTTTTCATCATAAATGAATGTTTGATCAATAGATGTTGTGCTCTCATTTTTCTTTATTGATTGATTATGATTATATTCTTCTTCATACAAATGTTATCTTTTACATTTTTTGATAATGACAGAAAGGGGAAGAAAATATGATCAAAGAAAAAAGAAATTGGCTCAAATTACAAGAAAAAGGGAGGATTGAACAATTTTACATTTTTAAATTTTGGAGTTGCATAACTTCATAAATTATACGACAAAGGGGGAGCAATGCAAATCTGAAATTCTTTAATGATAAAGCACTTTTTTGGGTTCATTGCTGGCTAAATTGTCTTAAATGCATAATTCAAATTTTCTGGATTACACTTTCATTTATTTTATTACTCGGTACTTAAAAGATTTTGACATCATTAAAAAGGAAGAGATTATTATTCTAATGATTGATTTTGATGATGCTAAAATACTTGAGTATAATTGATACTAATGTAAGCCTGAGAGAATTATTGTAGGATTTCTTATGATGCTCAAAGGTAAAATCAAGAAGAAGATCTATCCAAAATATCTAAAGCTAATGTTTTCCTAAGATTTTAAGAAGTGATGAAAGAGAAGAGTTGACCCCTAGTCTTTAGGAGCCTGACTCCGGAACATTCACAAGCTCAAATAGAAGGTAAATATTTATTTGAGATGATCAAGAGCTAACCCACATATTAGAGGTTGACCTTGATATCCCTGAAGAAGACTAGCACATTCTATGAGTCAACTGCAATAGAGTATGAATTGACCCCAGAACAATCTCAGAATGTAGATACAAGCTCTAAAATTTGGGCATTTTATAAGTCAACCTAGAATTTAATGAGTCGACCCTAACAAATCAGGAGCTGACCCTAATAAGACATGAGTAGACCCTAAAATAGTTTCAAGATGAAGACAGAAAGCAGTAAAAAATAGTTTGTTCCCTAGTCCATTCTATCATTTCATGAGTCAACCCAAGCTTGAGATGAGTTGACCCCAACTTCGGTCAAGTTGATCCTTAAATTGCCACAATCAAATGATAGGAAGCTATCCTAAGATATAGTACTTCATGGGACCCCTAATTGACTTGAATCTATCTTTGACTTAGTTGAGTTGACCTCTAGGTGAGACGAGTTGACTCCATTTCATTTGACAGTTTTATAGTTTGTTTTTTTACAATATCTCCAATATGCAAAAAAAATTCTTAATCACTATTTTAAGCTCTCCAGCGGTCATATTATCTCTTCCAATCATTTTTGGACATATTAAGAAAGAAATTCGGCAACCAAGAGAAGTAAAATAGAAAAGATAAGTAACTTCATTTAGGAGTGCATTCAATTTTAATCACTTAAGACATTTAATTAACTTAGCAAGAGAGGCTTAGAGCATTCAGTGTGTGAGATGCCAACTGAGCAATCAATCAAAGCAATCAGCTAAGCAATCATTCAAGCCTCTTTTAAGCAATTAAAGAGAAAGTCAAAGTATTCAAAAAACTTCTTTAGTGACTTCTACGGGCTTCAAAGATTTTTTTTTTTTTGAACTTTAATATATCTATGTATTGTATTAATTACTCTATAACAAATTTCTTAGGGATAGAAACTTGGGGTTTGAGGATAGTTCAAGCCCAGAATTGGATGTGTAATTGATTAAATCTTCTGAACTTAGTTGGAAAGGTTTTGATTGGTGAGCCCAAGCAAAACCAACTAGATTTGATTGTAAGGCTTAAAAAATAATCGGAGTACTAAGTTTAGCACCAAACCATTATAAACTTTTTGTGTTTATGATTATGTGTTTATTTATCCTTATTTCCTGTTGCTATATTTGTATTTCTCTAAGCACATCATAAGTACACTTACAATTGATAATTAGAATACATATTTGCTTCTAATTATTAAGAAACCTAATTCACCTCCTCCCTTGGATTGGGTTTGAGCTAAAACTAAATTATGAATATATAGTTGTTATATATAATATTAAATGTAAAATCCAAAAATATTTTTATTTCATATATTTTTTGCCATACATGACTGTTATATCATACTAAATAAATTATAAATATTTATTTTAACTATTATATAATTTTTTATACTTTTTACTTTTTATGTAATAAATTAAAAACCATTATTCCATAGTCCATAGTTGTTTGTTTGCATTTTCACAACTCTCTTGTCCTATTGATTTTATTAATACATGATATTTAGGTTATTAATGATGATATAGAATATGAAAAAAGATTTAAATCTCATCATTAATATTAGTTTTCAAGTGATTAAAAATTATTATTCTATTATATGCAATTAATTAGTATATGGTATATTGATCTAATCAATACATGGCTTTTACTTTGTTAATAATAATATGGAATGCAAGGAGGATTTAAAACATGCCATTAATATTGGTATTTATATAGTGGGTTATGAGCTTCGCACAAGCAACTTCTCTATTTTAGAGCTTATCATGGGCCAGATTTGGGCATAGAAAACATCAAATATTAAATAGGTCGAGCCAAAGCCTGTCCAAAGATGAATATAATTTAGGCTTGAGGCTTAGCCCATGATCAACTTTACTCCATTATAGAATAGTTTAGATTTGTTTAAATTTTAAATATCTAAGAGGTGTGTCAAAACATAAATTGCAGAATGATCACCAATAATTAGGTTACCATACGTACAAGAAGATGGAACTAAATCGATTGAAGATCCATGACATCCTAAATCCTGATATACAGGGAGGATCTGCATGCATCGTAAATCTGTAACCTATATTGCCTATATGACTGCAGTCCCCCACCATGGCTTCTTAGCCATTTCAGATATTGTAGTTAGTTTCTTGCCACATTCTTCTACAGCATAGCAGGACATTGAATCACCCATCATTGATGTATCCTCAATAAAATTATCTGAAGGGATCCTTCCAGGTCTTCTCCACTATATAACAAAGAAACAAAACAAACAGAAGAAGAAAAGAAAGAGAGAAAGACATCCATCTATCAACTTCTAAGTATCAATCCCATGGATTATCTTCCTTGGGGGAGGAGGAATGGGCAAGTATTTGTGGAAGAGCGTCAAGATGGCCCCTAACCAACCAAAAGTTCACCAAGTAGTAGAGTTTGTGCCCCTTATTTCACTAGCAGCCAGTTGCTGATCATTGTTGGATGGTTTATGATTGGTGGGCTCCTGACAGATCACCCACGCTCAAGATAAACATATAGGGATGCATGGGTCTATGTTTCCAGATATAGTATCGTATATATCCAAGAGAGGCATAGGGTTTTGGGTCCACACGACATCCAAAGCGACCCAGTAGATCCCTACCTAATCCAAGGGGACAGATCACATGCTAAGGAGAGCTAGCCTGGTAGCCTAATCCCATCCTCACGTCCTCCACGGTTCGAGCCTTGAGGGAGTCGATTAAATGAATGATTAATTTTCAAATGCTAGAACACAGTCCATTTGAATGTTATGGGGAATGGCTGAGCTATCTTTGATGTTGCCATATATCAAATATTCTCCAACTGAGTGAGGATCCTTATGATCTAGAGGGGGGTAGCTGCATCCGAAGCCCCCCTCACTCCTTTTCTTTACAAACAAATAAACAAAAAAAAAAAAAAAAAAAGTTAGCCTGTCCCTAGCCTGGAAGGCTAAAACTCATCCGCATGAATCTCAATGCATGATGCATCAGTCACAGAGTTGGATGGCCCGATCACAGCATCGGCACAAATCATGCAGCTTGGGCCCCGTTAACTTTTTCCAATTTTGGACCATGTGATCAACAAACCACCTAACATGGAACCTTTTTTTAGGCGTGGGGCTGAAGAACTGGGTGCACGCAAGTATAAATTGGAATTTTAGAATGATTCCAAAATACATTCATAGATATAGATCACAGAAATTTTTTTTTTTTTTTGAGGGAGGATGAGAGAATATATTTTCTAGGGAATAGTTAACAAATGATATCTAAGAGAACTAGACTAAATGAATTTAAAATAGACTAACGGATATGATAAAGACATTTTGGATGTTTGGATCTACTTACGTGTACGTACGGCTAACACATGTTTGGCCTCCATGATCAAAAATGGAATTATATGGTATGCCCAATAGAAATTTGATAAGGCAACATGCAATGCATCCATAGTGGCAAGAGCCAAGGACGTACCAACTGGTGGGGTAAGGAATATATTCACAACGACCACCCTAGTTGACGAGATTTTTTGAACCAACAGGCGATTTTGAAAAATTATACCATGCTACATTGTATTTCTAATGCTATGGTACAAGCGGCTTTCCCCATCTCCTATCTCTAGTATGATCACTTTTTCTAGCCAGTCCTCTATCTCTATCATGGCCTTAAATCTTGACTTCGCCACTTCCACTTCTTCCTAATTATTGGGGATAAAACCCACTCTTACCGAAGTCCAGTTCAATGCTCAGCCTAATACAATCGGTAGTCATGGAAGAGCCCAGCAGCCGAGTCTTATCCAAACTCCTTCAGCCGATCGAACTCCTCAGCGGTCAAGCTCCGACCGAGCTTCTCAACGGCCGAGCTTCAGTCGAACTTCTCAGTGGTCGACCTTCAGGCGGACTCCCATGAGAGCCGAACTTCCTTTGTACTCCTCCAGTTGGACGCCCACGAGAGCCGAACTCCCTCCGTGCCCCTTCAAGCAGACTCCCACAAGAGACAAACTTCCTCCGCACTCCTCCAGTCGGATGCCTATGAGAGCCGAACTCCTTCCGAGCTTTTCCTTCGATCGAACTCCTACAGAAGTCGAATCCTTATCGAACTTCCTCTTCGATCGAACTTCTACAAAAATCGAACCCTTACCGAACTTCCTCTTCGGTCGAACTCTTCTAGGAGCCGAACTACTCCCAGACTTTTTCCTCCAGTGGATTACTTCCGGATAATCCCCACTAGACGTATTCCCTTTAGGAGTTCGAGCTTCTCCGAAAGAGATATACGCTGAGGTTCTTCACCAACCAATGCCTGCTCTCTCGAACTACAGCTATTGAACCTTGATGGTATGGCCGCCACTACTAGTCTGATGGCACCTTTTCCTCCGTAACCAACCCCATGTGGCCCACAATCAGATGACATGGCCACCACCACTAGCAATACCACTCTCTCCGTAACCAATCCCATGCGGTCCACGGTCGGATGACATGACCGCCACTACCAGCCTGGCGACACCACTCTCTCCGTACCGAACTTCATGCGGCCTAGAGCGGCCCACTACCAGACGGTATGGTCGTCACCATTATTCAAGCTCCGTCTATAAAAGGGACCCTCTAGATATGTTTCCTAGAAGCTCTCCTCTTCCCTCTAAAGCTCAAAACTCACTTCTCATTCCTAAGTACTCCATCTCTGTTGGCCAGAAGAGCTGACTTGATCGTCGGAGGGTCCTGCCAGAGCCACCACCATCAACTTCGGACAGAACTTTATTTTGCAGGTCACCGACGGCAACCTCATCCCCTTCTACTCTAGTTCGATCCGACGTCAACCAGATTCTACACCAATAGAATTGGCACTAGAGAAAGGACCCCTCTATTCTTGAGGTTTCCTTATTCTTAAAGGTGTACTCAGTGACGACTCCTCTCTTCCCTCTTCAGAGATTTTTCTTCTTCCTCTCTAGAGTTCTTTTTCGAGAGAAAATGCCTCCCAAGAGAGCTTCGATCCGACGATCGACGGCCTTCGCAATCCGATTCCATCCAGACCCATCTGCTCCCGCTTCAGCTCCGGCAACTCAGATTCCACCTGTACCTACGGTAGATGTGGAGCAGTTCAACCTGCTTGTCCAAAAGGTTCATGGCCTCACGGAGGCCATGCAGCAGTCCCCGATGGTGACTCCACCAGAAAATCCACCATCAGGATGTCAAAAATTGGCCCCAAGAAAGAGTACTTGGGCTAGCGTACCTGTCGCTCCTGGAAAGGAAAAATAGAGAGTAGAGGATCCAAATTCGGATCATGGTTCTCTCGAGGAGACCTTTCCCATCTATAGCTGGAAACCCTTCAAGGTCTGCGACTGAGATGACGTCCTTAATCATCAACTATGGGAGATGGACCAGGAGATAAGAGCTCGGCCACGTCGCTCTGGCTCACCTTGACGACATCCGACCGATCCTCCTTTCTCCCTCCAAATTATGCAAGAGCCCATCCTGTCGAACTTTGAGCTCCCTCAATTCGAAAGCTACAATGGAACCTCTGATCCAGTTGATCATCTAGAGGCCTTCCAGACCATGATGCTACTCCATGGTACTCCAAACGCCATATTATGCTGAGCCTTCTCATCTACCTTAAAGGGAGCAGCGAGAAACTAGTACTCAATATTGAAGCCAGGTATGATCTTCTCTTTTGGCCAGATGAGCCACCAGTTCATGGCTCACTTCATTAGCAGCCGACGTCCGCGTCGAGATTCAGATTTCCTGATGAATATCAAGCAGAAGTAGGGAGAATCCATCCGGACTTATGTCACCTAGTTTAACGCCACGGCATTGGAGGTCCGGGACCTGGACCAGTCTATTGTAATGGCCGCACTCAAGGGCAGCCTTCAGAAGAATGACTTGCTGTTCTCCCTGGAGAAGAAGTATCCCAGGAACTTCATCGATCTATTGGCTCGAGCCGAGGGATATGCCCGTGCGGAAGAAGCCTTCAAATTGAAGGACGAAGAAGCCTTAGGAGAGCGGCGGGCGGACGAGTATAATAGATCCGCCATCGATGGAGGGCCAAGTGAAGTTCGGCCATGCTCACGGACTCCCTCCGAGTGCAAGCGAGCTCGAACTCCTTGAGCTCGCCATCAAAGAAGTCCTGACAGAAGGGCACGAAAAAGTCCTCCTCCCAAAAGATTCCACAACTATGCCTCCCTCAGTGCTTCTAAAGCTTAAGTTCTAACAAAAATTAGGAACTAGCTGCTAAGATCAGAAGAATTACGATTTTTCCCAAACAAGCGCGATCGAAACAAGTACTACCTCTACCATCACGACCATGGCCACGACACTGAAGAATGCATTCAGCTTTGAGATGAAATCGAGGAGCTCATCAGAAGAGACCAGCTGGGTCGGTTCCTCAGATGCCAGCCTGAAGCAGGAGAAGATCAGTCGAGCGCGCTGCCATAGCCAGAACCACCAATAACGGAGGAACAACAGAAAGGTCGATCATCTCCCGTATCATCGATGCCACGTCTGGGAGGAGCTTAGTACTTTGGCAATCCATCATTTCCTAGCATCAAAGCCAAGAGGAGCTCGCTCCAAATTGAGAAGGCCAACATGAGATAAAGGAGGTCGTCCGGCCCGGAGCTTATCACCTGAAGGAACTCGAGGGAACAATGCTCCCATGACCCTAAAACATAAAAAATTTGGGGATGCACTGCCAGTAACTTTCTTTCAATAAAATTCTTCCATTTCAATAATATTGTTTCTTGGTGCAAAAACTACGTGATGATAGGAAAGAAGCAGTCAATAGTGGCCGTGTTAGAAACAGGAGGAGAACCTCATCCTAACATGAGCCGGTTAAAGTTTTTCAACCTCGGCTAGAGATAAGATCTCTTCCGAGCGACCGTGCCAATCTCGACTAGAGATAAGATCTCTCCCGAGTGACCACGCCAACCTCGACTAGAGATAAGATCTCTCTCGAGCGATCGAGTCAACCTCGGCTAGAGATAACATCTCTTTCGAGCGACTGAGTCAACCTCGACTAGAGATAAGATCTCTTCCGAGCGATCGTGCCAACCTCAGCTAGAGATAAGATCTCTTTCAAGTGACCACATCAACCTCGGCAAGAGATAAGATCTCCGAGCGCCCGTGCCAACCTCGGCTAGAGATAAGATCGAACGCCGTCAACCTCGGCTAGAGGTAAGATATCTCCCGAGCGACCGCGAGCAACCGTGCCAACCTCGGCTAGAGATAAGATTCTCCCGAGCGACCGCGAGCAACCGTTGCCAACCTCGGCTAGAGATAAGATCTCTTCCGAGCGACCACGTCAACCTCGGCTAGAGATAAGATCTCTCTAAGTGACCATGCCAACCTTGGCTAGAGATAAGATCTCTCCTGAGTGACTGCGTCAACCTTGGCTAGAAATAAGATCTCTCATAAGCGACCGAGTGCCAACCTCGGCTAAAGATAAGATCTCTTCCGAGCGACCGAGTCAACCTCAATTAGAGATAAGATCTCTTCCGGACACCCGTGTCAACCTTGGCTAGAGATAAGATCTCTCCCAAGCGACCGTGCCAACCTCGGCTAGAGATAAGATATCTTCCGAGCGACCGTATCAACCTCGGCTAGAGATAAGATCTCTTCCGAGCGATTGCGCCAACCTCAGTTAGAGATAAGATCTCTTCCGAGCGTCCGAGCCAACCTCGGCCAGAGATAAGATCTCTCCGAGCAACCGAGCTTCAACCTCAGTCAGAGATAAGATCTCTTCCGAGTGACTGGGCTTCAACCTCGGTCAGAGATAAGATCTTCCTCGAGCTCAACCTTCAACCTTGGCTGCAGGAGATAAGATCTCCTTCGAGCTTCAACCTCGGTCAGAGATAAGATCTCTCTCAAGCGACCGAGTCAATTTCAGCCTGAGATAAGATCTCTCTCGAGCGACCGAGCTTCAACCTCAGCTAGAGATAAGATCTCTTCCGAGCGATTGAGCCAACCTCGACTGCAGGAGATAAAATCTCTTCCGAGCTTCAACCTCGGCTAGAGATGAGATCTCTTCCGAGCGCCTGAGCCAGAGATAAGATCTCTCCCAAGCGACCGAGTCAACTTCAGCCAGAGATAAGATCTCTTTTGAGTGATCGAGCTTTAACCTCGACTGGAGTTAAGATCTCCTATGAGCTCAACCTTCAACCTCAGCTGCAGGAGATAAGATCTCCTCCAAGTCAGCCTTGGCTGGAGATGAGATCTCCCATGAGCTTCAACCTGAGCTGGTATAGAGTCCTGAAGAGGACTTTGCCAGTTGCCTTTTCTGTACCCCTTTCTTCGAGTTTCGAACTCAAGAGTGGGGGGGACTATTGTTGGGGATAAACCCGGCTCCTATCGAAGTTCAGTTTAATGCTCAGCCTAATGCAATCGGTAGTCACAGAAGAGCCCAACGGTCGAGTCTTATCCGAACTCCTTCAACTGGCCGAACTTCTTAGTGGCCAAGCCTCGGTCGAACTTCTCAGCAGCCGAGTTCTAGTCGAACTTCTCAGTGGCTGACCTTCAAATAGACTCCCACAAGAGCCAAACTTCCTTCACACTCCTCCAATCGGACGTCCACGAGGGTCGAACTCCCTCCATACTCCTTCAGTCGGACACCCACGAGAGCTGAACTCCCTCCATGCCCCTTCAGGCGGATTTCTCCTTCGGCCGAACTCCTATAGAAGTCGAACCCTTACCAAACTTCCTCTTCGATCGAACTCCTACAGAAGCCGAACCCTTACCGAACTTCCTCTTTGGCCGAACTACTTCCAGACTTTTCCCTCAGTCATACTCCAATGGATTACTCTCGAATAATCCCCACCAGACATATTTCCTTTAGGAGTCCGAGCTTCTCCAAAAGGAATATACGTCGAGGTTCTTCACCAACCAATGCTTGCTCCCTCGAACTATGATTGTCGAACCTCGATGGTATGGCCGCCACTACCAGTTTGACGGCATCTTTTCCTACATAACCAATCTCATGCAGCCCACGGTCGGATGACATGGCCACCACTATCGGTGACACCACTCTCTCCGTAACCAACCCCATGCAGCCCACGGTCGGACGACATGGCTGCCACTACCAGCCTGGCAACACTACTCTCTCCATACCGAATCCCATGTGGCTTAGAGCGGTCCACTACCAGACGGTATGATCATCACCATCATTCAAGCTCCATCTATAAAAGGGATCCTCCAGATATGTTTCCTAGAAGCTCTCCTCTCCCCTCTGAAGCTCAAAGCTCACTTCTCATTCCTGAGCACTCCATCTCTGTTGGCCAGAAGAGCTGACTTGATCATCGAAAAGTTCTGTCGGAGCCACCACCACCAACTCCAGATGAGATTTTATTTTGCAGATCACCGACTGCGATCTCGTCCCCCCTCCACTCCAGTCCGATCCGGCGTCAACCAGATTCTGCACCAACACTAATTTTTTTCATTTGGTTAATATTATCGGTGAATGGATATTATTGATAATAACAAGGCATTATCGTTGTAATATGATCCATTCTTTTAGGAGCTACATTATCTCTAATAAATGTTTTGACTGAAGCTATTCATGATGTTGTTATAAAAACAAATTGTTCTAAATCATAAAAAGTTATTTCTACTGAAAGAGTTGTTGGATCCGGCTCCTAATGTGATTTAATTATCACTTAGTTAAGGTTAACTCATTAAATCAAGTGCTGAATCAATTACAGTAATCCTAATTATTTAAAGAGACTTATTCCTGATCAAAGTGAACTGAAGAAATCTAAAATGAATAGAACTCATGATGAAAAAGATAATTACAGATATAAATACAAATAATCTGATTTCTTTTCTCTAACTCTCAGAAATATATTAAATGATTCCTATCAATTATTCACGTTATGAGATAAGGGTGAAAAGAGAAAAGACTAGATCTAGAAAAGAAGACTAGAAATTTTGCGGGCTGTCGAATTATCATGCTGAAAATGATACGATGATGCAAGATAAGATTTATTTTTTATCTTAATTCTATATGAGTATAAAAATATAATTTAGACATAAAAAAAATATAAAATTTTTAATAAAAAAATTATATGCAATAAAACTACATGATGGAGTATTCATATTTGATGTTGTGGTGCAAGGTGCCTTTCATGCCACTAGATTAGCTGTCACGCTATTTCAAATTGGCCCACCAATCACTCATGCTTTCTCTTCATGCGTAGTTGCCCCGCATCAAAGCATTTCTTGCTTGCCAACTTAGCTCAACGGATTGCTGTTGCCATATGCTGAGTGTGGTGCAACCTCTCTTTCAAGACACACAAGAAGTGCGAAGCTCTTTGAGTTGAAGCTTTTCTTGCGTGTTAGATTTGCCATGAACTTGATTGCTCTTTGTCAACCATGTTGAGGATAATTTTATGAACCTTCATAGATAGAGGCAACCATATAGGGAATCTCTCATACGATTGCCACTGCTTGCTCATTTACCAGCAATAAGCAAAAATGATCAGAAAAACAACATGAATTGGTACATGATTGCTGCGCAGTTGCTCTTGATCTATTTAATAGAAATTTCTTCCACATACGTGCTATTGTATCTCCTATAGCTAACCGAGTTTCCTTGTACGTTAAGCAAATTTTACCATGTAAGATATGGCCGGAAGAACTTGTTACTGGTACTGTGAAAATGAATGCAACCACCAGTGGTAATGCTTTTATCTTGTTGGCATTCATACGTATCTATCATCAGTCTGTAACTAGATTAATTCCTGCATATGACTGGACGGTGATGGCGTAAGGATATAACGGTCAATGAAAAAGAATGAAGAGGATAAGGTTTGGCGTTGCTATAAACGAATGGAAGCGCATATTGATTTAATGTCAATAGCTGCTTTTAGTCACGCAGCCAATGGTATGTCACTACTTCACATATTGCAAAATGAATGTACGACACGTAATTTTAATGCTAGACACATCCCTTTAGGTAGTTGCGTTGGATGTGAACATCAACATTAATGACATGTTTGTAAGAAAGAAAAATGACATGTTTAGAGTGGTAGACCTAGAAATATGCTAGCTACTTAATTAAGTGGTACATAATTGGTTGTCACGCTTGATAGATTCAGAAGGTCTTTGGCAGAAGATGAGACAAATCAAGAGGGTCATTGTAAAAGGTCATTTGATCTGCATTACTAATTTCAAAATTATCCAAGAATTCTTCTTTAAAATAGCAATAAATTTTTTCAACTTAGTCATCTTCTTTTGAAAAATTAATCAATTTTGTGTTAACCAATATAGAGAAGAGATAAACTAAAGAGATCCATCATTCTAATAAAAGAAGTTTGCAAGCCAGCAACACTGTTTACAATGCTAAAATTAATTAAATCAAAGATAAGCAATAGGGTTTAATATTCTTGAGTAAATATTTTCATGCATATTTTATGCTCCGAAGGTCAAGTTCGGACTTTGAATAAATCATACAACTCCTTGATGAAATACATATCTTTAAATTTAGAAGTACAAAATGTTCTCATTTTCTATACGCATCTTGGAGTAATTAACATCGACACCACCGCGGTATTAATTATCATAATGTCGCACATAAGCAATGGCACTGTGCGGAAAAGCTACAACTTTAATTGCATTGAAGGTTGATTTACTGGTGAAATTGTGCAACAACAGTGAAGCTAGTTGTTGACATTTACCTTTCAAAGCAAAGGAACCCCACATGGATTCATAAATCTCCTTAATGGCATTTCCATTACAAGATCAACCCCTTCTCTAACATTGCTATCAAAAGTTATAAATGTCATCCATCTCCAACATTGCTATCAAAAGTTAAAAATTCATGACATGAGAACCCAAATTTTTATCCAAGGAATTTTCTGACGCTAACATATACGCTCCCCAGCTAAACTTATATTAAATTGTTCTATTAATTAATCCCTTCAAATCACGTAGCTCAACCAACAGTAAACGGCAAAGGCATACGCGCTTAGACCCAACCTTGACCCGACCCGAAGCGGTCTACCGTGTCTGGACCGGCCGGGATACACGACTCGAGAGCGATCGCGGGAACCCGGGCCTCTCCAGACCCGGGTTCCCGCTCGCCAGCTTGGCCACGAACCTAGGGACCCGGTCCGGATCGACCGTGAAAACTGACGAACCGGCCCGCCTCTGCACCGGGCCGCAGCGGACCGGGTTCGGCCCGACACTAACTGCCTTCTCGCACCGGCAGCGGAGCAAACCCCCGCGTCCGCGGCCCCGCCGCTTGGCTCCGCCGGCGCCCATTGCCACCGCGAAGCGGTCGTGTTCCGCCTGGATGAAGCTAAGCTCCTCGTAGTCGGAGGTGGCGCTGGAAAACTTGGCGACGCTTGCCCGATCGAAGCCCTCCGCCGTGGTGACGCTCCACTGCACGCTCACCTCGCTCGGCGGGTAGCACTCGCTCGCCGCGATCGACGGCGTCGCCGGCTCCTCCAGGCTCCGCCGGAGCTGCAGGGTCCCGGCGGGGGCGCCGGCGGCACCGGACAACCTACTCGTATCGAGCTCCTCTAGCGAGTCGCGGCGACGGTTGACGGAGGAGGGGTACGACGTGGAGAAGCTCTCGATCTCGAACAGGTCCGAGCTCGTGTCGCTGGCCTGGTCCTCCTCGGGTGGCCGAAGCTTGGGGCTCGTCGGATAGGTGAAGCTCCGACGGTCCGCCTCGCCGGACAAGGGCCCTATCGTTGCGGCCCGGCGCGGAACCTCCGTCGATTTCTTCAAGACCTTGGCTTCCTCTGGAGGCCGGAAAACCTCAAGAGAATTCCGGGCGGGGTCTTCTGGCGGGTTAGGATTCGCCGGCGGCGGGTTCAATACGGGGAAGGAGAACCCACCGGATACGTTGAACGCCCTCTCGGAGTTGACGCTCCGGTGGCCAATCTCCACCGGCGAAGGCTTATCCCTCCAGGATCGTTGGGAGACACGGAATGCCTCCGGATCTTTGGCCAAATTTCCGGGAGTTATCTTCTGCTTCGCCCCCTCCGCGATCCCCCATTCGCTGATGATCTCTGTGGGAGCTGGTTGAGCTCCAAGGCCACCGAGACCGACTTCCCCTGTTCTAAAATTTGGATTTTTAGAGATACTAACGGCGCTGCGGCTGGAATCGAATTTGGAGTGAGTTGGGTTCTTGGGGGGCTCGGGGTACTTCTCCTCGACGTCGACCGACTTTTTCCCGGAGCAAGGGCAGCTGCGGCCGAAAAGCCGCCGGCGGCCGACGGTGGCAGAGGGGGAGATCCCTTTCTTCGGCTCTTTCAGGGGTGAAGCTTTGACGGTGACGGCGATGGAGCCGGAGGGATTGGAGAGGAGGCCACAACGTCTGTTCCAGCTGGCCTCCGACGAGGCGGTTGGAGTGGGGGTGGCGTCGAGGGAGCTGTTCCGGCCGTCGTGGCGGTAGACGCCACCGTCGGAGGAAACAGACGAGTCGCGCGGGTTGGTGGAAAGGTCGCACCTTGTGGCGGTGGTGCCGGTGAGGAAGATGGTCCGCTTGACATCGGAGCTTCCGCTTCCGTCGTGGAAGTAGCGCTCGGCGTCAAAGATGCTGATCTCGGCATCGGATGTCCGGCGGCCGAGGTGGTCGCCCGAGGCGGGGGCGGGCTTTGGCGAAGCGGGTGGGAGGGAGGAAGAGATGGGGGGCTCGTGGAGGTGGTGGGGTTTGGGAGGCAGGGAGATATAAGAGGAGGGTGGTCTCCGAGAGAGGCCTCCACCAAAGCCAGCTGATACTCGGTATTTCTCCATCTCTCGTTCTGGGGGAAGGAAAGCAGCAAGGCGGAGAATATAAACACCTGGGAGTGGCGGATAAAACCAGCTTCTCAGAGATAAATTGTAGAGCGAATATAATTTTTGTTATTTTTGGCTTTACCTTTTCACATAAAATATCAGTTTTAGAAAATTAACATTTTTCATATTGAGTTTCTCTCATACAGTATCGAAAACTAACATTTTTGTCCAATGAAAATGGAAGGAATGACAATTCTGTAATCTTTCTGTAATTGTCTATTAATTTCAGCCATTACATTGTTTTCAGTGCTAGTGTAAAATTTTAATATTAAAATTTTAAAATACCTTTTTTTTTGAGAAAAAATAAGTGCTGTTATAACTACTAAAATGACCAAGAATAACTCCTTAGATTTTATTATAATGGCACACTATGTTATCTAAAATCTTGTATTTTATTAGAATTAAAATGGGGGCTCCCCTATTTCAATTCTATATATAAATTAGACTTCATATTTTTAATTTTTTTTTCAAATACTAAAGCAGTTTGATTCTAATTACTCCTAAAGTACGCAAACATCCATTCTAGCTATCTTTTTTCATTCTAGCCATCTTTTTTGTACAAAAAAAGAGATATACATTGCACATGGCAATGTTATTAGAAGAGAGATGTGATACTTCAATTCCAAATCAAGCATAGCCACCATGGAATGGAGCCCAAAAATGCCTATGTACAAACTTTAAAGCATTTAAAAATAAAGAAGAAAAAGAAAAAAAAGAAAGAATGGGAACAAGAAGACTCCCGATAGAAGTCTTCTTCTCCAATGGATATTGAATTGGAGCCAAATTCTAGGGCTCCTCTCTATAAGAGGAAATGTTCCTCCCTTCCATGGCCATCTACTGCCAACATCTCTTCTTCTTTCGTTGTTTTTCTTTCTCTATTGTGCCTTTAATTTTCGAGCGGCCTCATCGTGTTTGTTGAAGAATTACCACCAAAGTCCATTGGAGACAAGGTAAGATTTCTCAAGTTATCTAACTCCCAATCCCTCTTAGCTCCTAAGCTATAATTTCAACTGATTATTGCTAGAAATTTCTTAGAAAAATTGAATCTCAGAATAACCTGCTTACGCCATCCGTGTTGCCTTGATTTCTAATGCCTTCCATCACCATCAAGCACCAAATTAGAGAGCCATGGCTATACTGCCATGGGCTGTATTTTCGGCCACTATTTTTTAGGGATGTCAATGGGTACCCTACCCAGTGGGTACTCACCCCTTACCATCGGATAGGGTTGGAATATTTTTTTATTTTAAAAAACTCAACATGGGTTGAGTTAGGGTCTTGATTTTGAAAACCCACAATAGATAGGGTTGGATTGTAGATTTACCTTTAAACCCTATCCTATGCGACCTATTATATATACACACACACACTAAAATACCCCCTCCATAATAGCATATTTATAAATATACCTACATATATATACCAAATTTGTTAGAAACTTAAGTTTTTTTTTTTTTTAATTTCTCTACTCTCTAATGTATCTCCCTTCTTGACCCCAAGTAGCCACCGCTACTATAACTCTCCAATCTCCCCCTCTCTTCTTGAGTCAAGAATTTCTGTCTCACCATCAGTCATCACCACCATGCAAGCTACCACATAAGCCACCTATAAGAGCCACATCTCTCTCTCTCCCTAAATCAATTGAGCCACCTGAGCCTCTCTCTCATCTCTCTTCCTGCGAGCCACCACCACTACAAGTCATCATAATAGCCACTTCATTATGCATTTGCTTTCGTAGGTTGTGGACAGGGTAGGGTACTATCCACCACCCGCATGGATAGGATAAGGATTTAAAATCACCACCCACCATGGTGGATAGGAGCATAAGAGGATGGATAGGGTACGAATTTAGTAAAACTTGTATCCTATCCTATCCATTGACATCCCTAATATTTTTTTCAGTGCAATGACCCTCTGTTTGGAAGAAAAGAAGGATTCCAAAGAATCCTCTATTTCTACCTGGATTCATGCATATTTTCTTAATTTTTTCATGGTGGTCATTATCGCCGACCGCCGACCATTATCCTCCACTTATGCTACCATCCATAGCAGGCTAGTAGTCAGTCTAGCCGCAACCACCACTAGGATATAATAAGCCCTCCTCTATTTCATAAATAGAAGGGAAAGTAAATCCTTGTTTGCCCAAATGAAGGAAGAATAAGGAAAAAAAAAGCAAAAAAGAAAAGAGAAAGAAGGAAAGGAAAAGGACTTTCCCTCTCTTCTCTCTTCTTTCTTTTTCTCTCTACTTTCTTTCTCCACTTTCTCTTTCTAATTTCTATCTCTATGATTTTTTCTCTCTAGATTAGTTCTCTCTCCTAAGTTCTTTAGAACTTTAAAAAGATCGACGATGAGTTTGAACAATCCTAATGAATGGGTCTTGATCCATGCATGATCGTCGGACAGCATGTGGGCATCCATCTTGATCAAATTGAATATCATTAGATTTTATCACCAATGATCTTATTGAATTATTGATGTAGTAATTCAATTATAATTTGATTAAATTATCTTGATCGGATCGATCGAAAGATTGGATAGTGTTGATAGATTAGCCATATTCCACCTTATTAATTTTTCTATTCTAACTTTCTCTCTACACTTGATTTATGAAATCAATGAAGAAATCCTGATCCTACCACTTTGAAATCTGATTTAACCCAGTAGCCAGAATTTGAGCCATCTTATCAATCGAATAGCATATCTACACCATCCGAGTCTTTATCGAGCTGCACAACATTCAATTTTTATTGATCTTTATCAAGTCCTAGTATGTTGGTTAACTCTGATTTGATGAAGTTATTCGAATAAATTAACCCCTAATCGTTATATGATATACTGACCTCTATTTTGATTCTTGTTGGATGCTACTGATTTAATCAACTTTGATATTTATTGAACTATTTATCTTCTAATTTGATTTTGATCGAATGAAATTATGACGATCGAACTAATCCAAATCATTGGATAGGACTACCTATCAATCTAACTTTCCATAGTTATTTGTATCTATCCTAATTATTGGACTTTGATTCTATATAGGGGTATAATTATCTCGACAAGATAATGTCTAGTAGTGGATTCTGAATATAATTATTAATTAAAGATTATGAAAAAAAATTAATAGAATTATTAGGATTTATTGGAATATGTATAAAGTAAGTAATACTTCATTTTCTTAGATTTATTGATAATTATAAAATATTTTTTTAACATGATTTATGAAATAATACATGAATTTGATGAGTAATATTTTGATATTAAATATATTATACTTTAAAATATTATGATGAAGTATGATTGAAAGTATTGATCTTGTTATATATTATACTTGATTAATTTTGATATCACATGATTATGTTATTCTTATTAATCTAAAATATGAAATATGATTTATAAAAATAATTTTGATTCAAGAATGATTTGAGCTTTCAGTCTGACTATGTGGAGGACCCCTCAATGGGGGCTAATATGTCGGTAATTGATTAGTCCTAAAAATTTTATATTGCAAGTAGATATGCGATATGTCACTAGTAGATTTGTGATAAATTGCCAGCAGATTTGTGATTCCTAAGAACTTTACTGTAGAATGATATATAGCCCACCGTAAGATGATACATAGCCCGCATAAGAGATACGTGGTGTTATAACCCCGCCACAGGAATAATGTGGTTATACCTCAGGATTGATGAGAATTTGATAATTTGAAAGAAATTAAATTCTTGAAAGAAACTTAAATTTTGAAAAAAAAATTGAATTTGATATGAATCATGTTTTGATAATGCTACATAATAAAATTTATTTTTAAACTGACGAATTCTATATGCTTACTTTCTATAAATGATTATTTACTTTATTATCTAATTTAATCTAGTTGAAATGATCATTACTTAGACTGTCTAATTTATTATTCTATATTTTATCATTATTTTTAAATTCAGAGGATTAACTTGACTAAGAGATTCTATATGGAAGAGCAAATTAGAATCAAAATTTGATATCTTGATTTTAGATTTGGATTTATTGAAGTTGATATGAAATTTTATTTTGTAAGATATTTAATTAATCTATTTGAATTAAAATTAAATATTAATTATTTAAATTTTATTTTATTATTACTTTATGATATTGTGATGAGATATCTTGTATATTTATTACGAAAGTTTTTCATGAGTATGCAGTGGTTGTCATGACTTTGGCTCATGATCTTGGGGCGTCGGGGGCATGACAATTAATATGACACCAGAGCATAATTAGATGAGTTATAACATATAGAGTTTGACATAGGATGAGTATAAATGGGTAGACACTAGAGACATTGGCATATAGATCTATAATGATTTCAGTATAAGTTATCTTCATGATTTTTATTTTAATCTTGAGATTATGTATGCAAAGATCACTAAGAATTATGACTCATCAGATTTGATATATGATTTCACTAACTCGAGTTCACATTCATTAATTTTAGTGTTATCAGCACAATGGTTTCACTAACTCAAGTTCATATGTAAAATCTTCTGAAAACTTCTTTCCATCATTCACACTATCATGGTCATGAATTTTTAAACTCAATCTTATGAATAATATAGAACTATTCCTTATTTATCAAGATTGATAGATCTCATCTAGGTACACATCCTACTTCTACGATGAACCTACTGTAGCCAACATATACTATAAGGATCTAAATGGCTAGGAGACCATATTTAGGTATAATCAAACTACAATAACCTCACCGTGAGTAGTTAAGATACTGTAGGCCAAGGACTATTCACATCACTGCAATATTGAGTATGTCACTTATAAATGGATAGACATCTATATGACTATTTATATTAGTCATACTCAGTACTATTGTTCTCTAATAATCACCTACACTCTCATTCTTATGTCCCCATACTATAGACTTGAGACTCATCTATTCAGAAAAAATTTGTGCACCAATCTCATCAGATCAATTACCATCCTCATGATGATCCATCAATCGAAAGTATTTAGAAACTAATTATCAATAATACATGCTTCAAATTCTCAACTCTTGAGAATATGTATCATCATCCTATTAATTCTTTGGATGGTTCATGGATACATGACTCAATATGAATAAAAGTAATTAATTTAATTTATTTTATTCAATTATAAAATATGCCACTAAAAAGATCATATGTGTCGGCCAACTTGGTTTCTAGAGTATACATCTAACACTAACCTCCACTTTGACTTTTGTTGGACACTTCTGACTTAATCAACTTCGATCTTTATTGAACTACCTATCTTCTAGCTTGATTTTGATTAGATGAAATTATAATGATCAGACCAACCCAGACCATTGGATGACACTATCCATCAATTATATCTTTCTAGAGTTATTCATATCTATCCTAATTATTGGACTTGATGTTATATAAAGGTGTGATTATCTTGACAAAATGATTTAGCAGTGGATTCTAAATATAATTATTAATTAAAGATTATGAAAAAAAATAATAAAATTATTAGAATTTATTGAAATATGTATGAGGTAAGTAATGTTTCATTTTTTTTAGATTTATCGATAAATTATAAAATATTTTTTTGATATGATTTATGAAGTAATGCATGAATTTGATGAATAATATTTTGATATTGAATATATTATACTTTGAAATATTATGATGAAATATAATTAAAAGTATTGATCTTATCATATATTATATTTGATTGATTTCGATACCACATGATTATGTGTATTCTTAATGAACTAAAATATGAAATAAGATTTATGACAAGAATTTTGATTCAAGAATGATTTGAACTCTCAGCTTGACTATATGGAGAACTCCACTAATGGAGCTTGATATATTGGTAATTAACTAATCCTAAGGATTTTATGTTGCAAGCAAATACACAACATATCGCTAGTAGATTCGAAACAAACTATTAGTAGCTTCATGGTTCCTCAGGATTTTGCTATATGATAATATGTGGCCTATCATAAGATAATACATAGCCTATCAAAAAATGATACATGATATTATGATCTTGCTACATGGATAATATAGTTATAGCATACGACTAATGAGAATTTGATAATTTGAAAGAAATTGGATTATTGAAAGACACGCTCAAATTTTGAAATTAAAGAAAATTGAATTTGCTATGAATTATGTTTTGATAATGCTACATAATAGATTTTATTTTCAAATTGATAAATTATCTATGCTTACTTTTTATAAATGATCATTTATTTTATTACCTGATTTAATGTAGTTGAAGTGATCATTGCTTACTGGGTTGTCTAGTTTATTATTCTATATTTTATTCTTATTTTTAGATTCAAATGATTAGCTTGACTTGGGGATCCTATATGGAAGAGCAAATTAGAAGCAAAATTTGATATTTTTATTTTAGATTAAAATTTATTAAAATTGATATAGAAAACTATGAAATTTTTTTAATTAATGAGCTCTGGCTTCTGATCTCAGATCGGGGATGTGACAAGGTATGAGTTCTATTATAACAATGATAATTTTTTTTGATGTTTTAATAAGTTCTATTTGCAACAAGAGTTAGAAGTTTTGAATAGTTACTTTATTTTTTCCTTAATGTGTATTTCTTTGCTTTATAATTAGAAAAAAAAGTTGTTTCTCCTTTGAATGTGTTAGCATAGACAATAAAAACATTGAAATGTATATATAGGAATAACTTTTTTGTTGTATTTATGTATGTAAAAAAAATTAAAAATAAATTTGCATATATGAAAATTATAACATCCCAGACCAGTAAAATAGTAATTTAAGAAAATTATACTCAGATCTAGCATTCAAGTGTTTATGATATAACATTTTCTATGGTATACTTAAGCATTTAAATGATAATTAAGTAGTAGTAACAAAGTAAAAATCTAAATATGAATTAAGAAGGAGAATGATTAAGGAGTTGGATCAATAATTGGCATTTAAGTTGAATTTTGGTGAATATTGAACATATAATGGATAATATTTTGAAGGATATTTAAAGTAATATTTGTTGGTGTAATAATATTAAAGCATGAGATTTTGATTTAAAAGAAATTTTTGAAATCCAGGAGATGGTGTCAACTCATTTTCAAAAAGTATCGACTCCATCTAAAAAAAACAAAAAGAAAGTTTCAGGAAAATCTATGACAGCATGAGAAAGGGTCAAGTTATTTTTGGAAGGTGTTGACTCATTTCTATGGGGGAGGTCAACCTAGGGATGACCTATTTTGAAAAAGAGGTTGACCTAAGGGCCGACCTATGTGTTGGTATCAACTCATTTTTTAGAGGTATCGACCCTAATCGCAGAAAATTCTGGGAGCAAGTTTTAGCCAAGAGATTGTTAAGTTATGTTTTTTAAAATAAATTTTCATGGGATGATAGAGCAGCTTGAGAATATTAATAAATAGCTAAAAAATCATCTGAATAACACCTAGTAAGTTTAGAATTGGATGGATTCTTTTTGGATTGACACCTAGCAAGCTTCTTCTTAGTTTATTCTTTTCTTAAAATAAAAGCCACCAGTTTTTGTTGTAGTTGTTTTGAGTTCTAAAATTAAACAGAGAGAAAAGAGGAGGGAAGAGAGCTTAGAGAAAATCTTGTTTTCGGTTAGAAACCAAAGAAAAATCAATTAGGAAGAGATGATTTGGTGGTTAGTTAGTTTGAAGGAGAAAGGTAGCTAATTTAGAGAAGAAGAAAATCTATGTTGATAGCAATAGAATTTTAATCACTAGAGGTAAAGTTTCTAAGCTCTAAATTATATTTAAATAGGTTTTTAAAATATTGTTATTAGATGGAATATTATTATAAAATAAATTAACTAAATTAAATTAAAAGGGTGAATTATGCTGTTATTTTGCTAAAATTATTTGAATAAGTTTTGTTAAAAATTGGAAAGGTATTAGCTAAACTAAAAATCATTGGTGAGAATGAGAATATAGTTGAGTTAATGAAATTCTTGAGTTATGTTAAAGCTTAGTTAAACCTAAGCTAAAGTAAGTAAGATAGAATAAAAGTAAGTCGTTGAAAGATCTAAGAAAAAGCATAAAGCAAGGTATGCATAATTATGATTATGAATCATGTGGTATGGTATTGATCAGTATTTATCAATATTATAGAGAAAGAAAAGAGTTGGAAAGAAGTACTTTGAGTAAGCCAATTATCTATTAGCCATTTGAGGTGAATGGTTTTCTATCTAGCTTTTTATATGATGTTTGTTATGAAAGTTGAAAGTAGCTCTTTTTAAACAAGTACAAATATATGAGTTTAACTTCTAGTTTTCTTCAGTTTATATATGTATCAGCAAGCATGGAAACAGGAAATGAATTTCATTGAAATGTTATTCAGAGAGATAGATATATGCATATATATACCACTTGGAATGAAATTTCATGATAATTAGAAATGTACTGATTTTGTGTTTCAGCTTTTAAAATTTAGTTTCTCAGTGTTGGAAAAGCTATTTAGCATTCTTGGAAAAGGAGCTACCCATAGGAGTGATCAACCTATCGAGTGTGTCCTAATATTGAAACTAACATAAGCAGCCATGTGAGCATTTCATAAAGCTGGCACCTCTAAAGCAAACACTTGCAGTGTGCCAATAGGGGCTAATCTGTATCATTTGGCATTATATCATGCTACATGTTGGCTACCTTGGAAGGGATGCTTTGGGTATGGTCGACAGTAGCCAAAGAAAACATTCATTAGCATAATGTAATTTATTATTGGCTTTATTCTTGTTGGATACATTGCAGTTTTAAGAAGTTTAAAAAGTAGTTCAATAATTTTAATTTTAAGTGTTATCTTAAATTGTAAGTTAAGCATTCATGTTTCTCATTGTTAGATTGATTACTTACTCAGTAGGACTCCCAAGTCTTATCCTTTACTCTTTTTAATTGCAATTTTGGAGTACCTTAGCTCAGAAATAAATATCAACATGTGTATCAGCATTTCTACTAGAGGAGGTTTTGTGATGTTGGTTTGTAAAAGAAATGTATCTTGAGATGTAATATATATGGTGGAGATAGTTAAATCAGAAACCGATAAGTATGTTGTATTTTGAGTGACTTATATAAAATATATAAAGTATAGTTTTGTAAATAGAACTTTGAGTTTGCTTATGTAAATTGTTGAGTTAAGTTGAGATATTTGTTTTAGCAGATTTAAAAGTTAAATTAAAATACTTGTGTTATAAATTGAAGGATTGAACATATTACTTGAAAATAAGTTATTAAATGATATTATAGTTCAACCTAGCTATAGTTTAGAAATCTCCTTGGCCCTTAGTTAAGGGTGGGGGTGGCACCATCATCCGGATTTAGGGATGGGGTGTTATAGAAATGGCTTCTAACTAGTGTATGCATGTACTTATGTATGGATACATATAATGGAAACAAAATACAGATCCCTATTCATGAATCTATTATATGTATGTATTACATTAATATAATGTGCATAGGTATATGTATATGCATGCATGTGCTTGTCTATACACACACACATTTGTACACATTTGTTTATATATATATATATATATATATATATATATATATATATATATATATATATATAAACAAATAATGACTGTAGATGCGAGATATAGGATATGCCATATTTGCAAGGAGCATAAATATGAAAAAGAAACTTGTATGGATGATTTCTTTCCTAGATCTATATGTTCCTTTATAGA
The DNA here is from genome assembly GCA_006176705.1 of Cocos nucifera. Classification (NCBI taxonomy): domain Eukaryota; kingdom Viridiplantae; phylum Streptophyta; class Magnoliopsida; order Arecales; family Arecaceae; genus Cocos; species Cocos nucifera. The sequence continues at coordinate 513,288 of QRFJ01000496.1, forward strand.
ATGTGGCTTGGATTTTGGTGAAAATAAAGACAATATACATTAGATTTAGGAATGTAGATCAAGCAATTTGCATCAAGTCAAAGGCAAATCCTAATCCAGCCCAACTAATCTTAAGCTAAATTCGAGTTAGGTCGGTTTAGTTGGGTTAGTTAGGTTAAGTTGTATTGTGCCGTGTTAATTGGCTTAAGTATATATGGATAGGAGTTCTAAGATAGAAGGACACCTTTATTTGATTAATATTTGTTGAACTGAGACATCAATCATTCATAAATTTCAATAATATAATTAAATATAATTTTAAAAATAAATATAATTATAAAAATATAAGTAATCTATATGAAACATAAATATGAATTAAGTTATTTATTTATCAATTCCAATCAGGCTAAGTTAGGATATGTTGGATATAGATTAGGTTAGGAGTTTAGGTTGGGATGAAGTTCAAACCTAATCTAATATTATTTGAGACTTTTAAGTTCAATCTCAACTCAAACACATAAAATCTTAGGCTAACCCTATCTAATGAGAAAGTTGGGTGGGCAAGTTTATGTTGAACCCAACCCAAATTGCATCCCTAATTTGTATGAGAGAAGGAAGATTATTGTGGATGAGCATCAAGTGCTTAAACAAGTCATCACTCTTTTGTATTATGCTAGTTAATTTCATGTACTTGGTGAAGGAACCGATTTAGGGTTCTAGGGTTAGCTTTTGAAACATTTTCAAAATTACAGCAGAAGAGATAAATTAATCATATTAAATTATGAATAATATAACATAAAATCCTAGATATAGGATCCTATTACATGATTAAGACATGCTATTAAATCAAAAAATAAAATATCAAAAGAACTGTATATTAATCATATCAGTAGCAGACTACTCTAGATCAGATCTAGAGATGTAATAGGAAGATCAGATCATCCTTACCTTTAAATCTCGAGTTTCTTAACTTACTGATCTAGACCTGAGATGGTTACTCTAAGCTACACACTTGTCTAACCTCTACAAGTTGTCCACACAAGCTCTCGATTGCAGATCTGAAGTTTGATGCTCAAAAATCAGCACAATATGCCAATACTATACTGATCTTTCTCCAACGATCGATCTGGATCTTCTTTCCTTCAAGCTTGGATTCTCCAATTTTCTAAAGTTGAGGAAGATGATTCGTGATACTGAGACACCTCTCAAACACTTACAAGATAAAGAAATAGGAGTGGAAGAAAAAACTTAGAAGAAGACCCTCTTCTTCTTCTTTCTTCTCTCACCAAAGCACCTTAATTTGTGCCTTTACAAAATCCCACACCCTAGGCTTCTCTCTTAGATTTTTCATGCCCCAAATGATCTATCTCAGATGTATAATCCATGAAAAAATTAGGTCAAAATTCATTTTATATAAGGAGATATAGAGGAATCCTTGACTAGGTCAAATACCTAGTCAAGGGTTATCCAAATAGGGCTCGAATTGGGGCGCCCAATTTTTGTTGGGTGCCCTCTCCATTATTTTTTGCGTGGACTACCAGGGAATATCACACAAAAGGGCCTCTAAAAGCTATAAAAATTTAAGAGAAAAAATAAGGATGTGGGTGACACAAAATAGGAAGGAGTTTTGGTTTCTCAAAACTCTATCCCACAGAGTTTAAATCAACTCAAACTCTTCTTTTGACTTGATCACAATATCTAAATACCATATTTGAGATAAAGGAAGCAAGGGGGCATGCGTGAACAGCTGGAGAGAAATATTTCCATGAAAAAATCCAACAAAAATGGCATGGGAGGCGTTGGGGTTAAGATGGTGCATGGAGATAGGAGTCCTAGTCTCACTAGGACTCCTAGTTTGACTTGATCCAACTTAATCCTTGGACCAAATTAAATTAAAATTTAATTAATTTAATTAGATTAAGTCTTAGTCCAACTAATAATTTAATTAAATTAGATTTAATTTTAATTTTTTTTTTTAATAAAATTAAAAATTGGGTTGATACAAGTCCTAATTGAACTAGGACTAGTTTTTTCTTACAATTTGCTCATCCAATAAACCAATTAGACTTGATCCAATAAGATTCAAACTAAATTTAATTAAATTATATTTAATTAGACTTAATCTCATTCCTTTATCTTAATTAAATTAAATTAATTAGTAATTAAATTGCTAATCGATCCTCCTACAATACTTGCACTAGGTCAAACATTAATCATATTGACTGTTTAACCCTAGAATGATTCTTAATCATCGATCAACTATCCGATCAGATCGAGAACTCTTATGTGTATGACCCTATAGATTTAGACCTAAGTTGATAGCATAAAAATAAATTTTTATACCAATCAAAGTGGCATCTAGCAATATTATCCGACAGCCGGATAGGTCAAATGTATAGAACAACATCCTTAGAATCCACGTGGATGTAATTTTTTTTGTATAATTCATCCCCTTGACTAAAATGCTCGTAGAACACTTCAGAGTTTAACTATGAATTCCGATTAGATCATCCACATTGTATTTTAAAATTTCAAATCCATCTTATGAATTACCCTAGCCAAGGTTTTCGCTATATTAAAATATAATGATGCATTCTTCTCCAACTCTTGGAGTGGTCAATCCCATCTTGATCACTCACCGACTTCACAAGTACTTGACTATACCTAGAAATCTTCCATCACTAATTAAAAATTTAGTTAGTCCAGTACCAAAGCACAATGAGTTGCTTGCAAGCCACCATGGTGATCTCAAGTCTAAGAGACACTTATACCTATATCCCATCGGAGCAATTTTTGATAGCAAAATACTCTGAAGTTGATCACGTTCAATGACGATGTACCCATACATCTCACTTATATTTTATACCAGCATCTCCACACTCTTTGGTTAAGAGGACAACCAACCTATATGGCATACAACGATCTATACTCGATAAATGCTGTCGTCCTTATTAATAGAGTATCATTTGATCGTGAACAGTTTAAGGACTAAATAATAAATTCTCTCTTTATCGAAGCTAAATAGTCCTAAGAACTTCATCACAATAATTGAGTTTATTAGAAGATGTAGACTTTGTGATGAAAATATCAAAAATATATTTTATTTAATAATAAATCAATTATAATTATAAGATAGCACAACCATCAACAGGCTGACAATTGGCTTTGAAATATATTTTCCAACAACTCTCACTTATTCTAAAGCCACTCGATACGGTATCTAATATCCATCTTCGACTTGTGGTCGTCGAACTCCTTTATCACCAGGGCTTTGGTGAAGGGGTCGGTCAAGTTATCCTTTCCGTCGGTCTTCTGAAGGTCGACGTCACCTCTATCCATGATCTTTCAGATCAGGTGGTAGCAATATAGTATGTGCTTCGTCTGCTGGTGTATCTTTGATTTCTTCGTCTGAGCAATGGCACCAGTGCTGTCATAGTAGAGTAGGATCGGACCATTAAGGAAGGATGCTACTTCGAGCTCGGTGATGAACTTCCTCAGCTACACAGCTTTTTTTGCAGCATCTGATGCTATGATGTACTCTGTTTCACAAACAAAGTCTACCATAGTATGCTGCTTGAAACTCTTTCAGTAGATGGCTCCATATTTAGTATAAAGACATATCCTGACATGCTTCTGCTGTCATCATGGTCAGATTGAAAGCTGAAGTCAGTAAACCCCATAAGTTTTAAATCTGATTCATCATAAACCAACCATTGGTCCTTAGTATTTCTTAAATATTTAAGGATGATTTTAACTACTTTTCAGTGGTTTTCTCTTAGATCAGATTGGTATCTACTCACTATTCCTAGTGAGTATGCCACATCTGGTCTTGTACATGTCATGGTGTACATGATAGATCTCACTGTCGAAGCATATAAAATTTTACTCATATGCTCTCTCTCTTTAGGAGTTGTCAGACAATCCTTCTTAAAGAGAGAAATTTCGTGATCTATCGAAAGATAGCCCTTTTTAAAATTCTCCATGCTGAACCTTTTTAGCACAGTTTCTATGTACGTGAACTAGGATAACCCAAGCATCCTCTTAGATCTATCCCTATATATTTTTATCCCTAAGATATAGAGTGCTTCATCCAAGTTTTTCATGAAGAACTGAGATGACAACTATACTTTTATTCCTTGCAGTGTGGGGATGTCATTCTCGATTAAGAGAATGTCATCAATGTATAAGACAAAAAATACCACTGCCAGATCAGTCACCCACTTGTAGATGCAGGGCTCTTCACCGTTCTTGACAAAGTCATACATTTTGATCATCTTATCAAAATGCATGTTCCAACTCGAGATGCTTACTTCAATCCATAAATGGATCTCTGAAGCTTGCACACCTTGGACTCATCTATAGATATGAATCCCTCAGATTGTATCATATACACCTCTTTGGTCAGCTCTCCATTTAGGAAAGCTATCTTCACATCGATTTACAAGATCTCATAGTTCAGATGGATAGCTATAGCAAGAATTATCCGAATGAATTTGAGCATTGCCATAGAAAAGAATATCTCATCATAGTCAATACCATAACATTAACGATATTCCTTGGCAACTAGATGAGCTTTATAGAACTCCACCTTTCCATCCATGCCCTTCTTCTTTTGGAAGATCCATTTACATCCAATGGATTTAACCTCTTCGAGTGGATCAACCAATGTCCATACATCGTTGAACTTCATGGACTCCATCTCAAATTTTATGGCCTCAAGCCATTTCTCAAAATTAGGTCTCTACATTGCATCCATATAGGTGATCGAATCCTCATCATTCTCATCGAGTTCGATAGGATCACTATTCTGGATCAAGAAATCATAGTATCTATCCGGTTGATGCGGTACTCTACCAGATCACCTTAATGGTGTAGAGATACTGGGCTCTGGATCTGATCTAATCAAATCTAGTTCAAGTTTAGTAATAGGTGTCGGCTTTTCTACCTATTGAACTTCATCAAGTTCAACCTTAGAGGCAACAGTTCCTTCAATAAGAAACTTTTTTTTCAAGAAGATTGCCTTAAGACTGATAAACACCTTTTGCTCATCAGCATGGTAGAAAATATATCCTTTTGATTCTTTGGGTAATCCTATAAATATGCATTTGTCAAACCTAGGTCCAAGTTTATCTATGATTAATCGTTTCACATAAGTCGGGCACCCTTAGACCCTAAGGTACGAAAGTGCTAGCTTACGTCCTATTCATATCTCATATGGAGTCTTAATTACAGACTTACTTGAAATCCTATTTAATAGATAGCAAGCCGATTCGAGTGCATATCCCTAGAAGGATATCGGCAAGCTGTCAAAATTCATTAAGGATCAAACCATGTCTAACAGAGTCTGATTTCTCTCCTCAAATACATCATTATGCTGCGGTATTCCTGAAGGAGTACATTGGAAGAGAATCCCATTCTCTCTAAGATATATGAGAAACTCACCAGAAAGGTATTCCCCTCCCAGTCAGATCAAAAAGTCTTAATATTCTTTCTAGTTTATTTTTTTACTTCACTTCTGAATCGTTTGAATATTTCAAATGACTCTGACTTATATTTCATTAGATAGATATATCCATACCTAGATAGATCATCTATGAAAGTAATGAAGCAGAGATATCTACCTCTAGCACTTGTGCTCATTGATCTACATACATCAGTATGTAGTAGACCTAAGAGTTCAGTGGCTCTCTCACCTTTTTCAGTAAAAGATGATTTGATCATTTTTTCAAGAAGATAAGATTCACAGATTAAAAGTGATTCATAATCATTGACTTCAAGAATTTCCTCTTAAGTCAACTTATTTATCCTATTCTTGTTGATGTGACCTAGACTATAGTGCCATAAGTAGATATCAGATACACTATCTAATCTAGGATACTTGCCAGTGTAATAGACTATATTAACAGGTTGTGATAACATATACACACCATTATTCAAATGTCCAGAGAATATAGTAATACCATTCATAATGACATTACAAAAAAAAAATTTTATTGAAAATTCATAATTATCTTTAGCCAAAAGGCCTACAGAAATGATATTCAAAAAGAAACTAAGACAAAAATGACAATCACTAAGAATAACTGTATGAGACTCAAATACAAGTTTTAAGATTTCTAATGCTAGAATTAGAACTGGTCTTTCATCTCCAACATTAAGAAACCTCTCATCTTGCTTGAATCTTCTATTGACCTACAATCCCTGTAATGAATTACAAATATGGTAAGGGCTACCAATATCCAATACCCAATCAGTTTTATCATAAATAAAGAAATTATAAGGAGTTATCATATAAATATCTTGTCCAGTAATAACTTACTTCTTTCTCGACCTATTGGGGTCTAGTGAGGTAATGTACTGAGAACAGTTCCTCTTCCAGTGCTTTCACTTCTTTCAAAAGAAGTATTCAGCTTGACTCTTATTAGACTTTATCTTCTTGGTCTGGCCCTGCACAGATGTCCCAGTCTGAACTTGCACCTTCTTTGATTTCTTCTTCTTATTCTTATTTCCTTTCTTAAAAGATTGAGAACCAGAAGATAAACCTCCCACTAAGTTCACGAACTCTTTGTAGAGCCGGTGATCCTTCTCAAAATTCTAAAGCAACCTTAGTAACTCATGATAGTTAACTTCAGACTTTGTCATTCTATAATGAGTAAGGAATGGAAGATATGATTTGGGCAATGAGTTCAAAATCACATCTTTTCCAAGTTGCTCGTGCAAGAAAAATCCGAGCTTGCTCAAATGCTCCATCAGCTCGATCATGTATAATACATGATCAGTGACTAAAGCTCCATCCCTCATCTTGGCATTGAAGATGGCACAACTAGTCTTGTGCCTCTCAACATCATCGGGTGTACCAAAAGACTCGTTCAACACTTGAAGCATATTTTCTAGCTGAGCTGACTCAAGCCTACGACTGAACTCGTTGCTCATGGCAGCCAACATAATGCAACGCACCATGATTCGATCATTGAGCCACTTCTGATAAGTATTTTTGATCGTTCCATGTGCATTGGGTGCTGGCTCCTCAGGTGTCAGATCTATCAGTACATACAAAATTCGTTCATGCTCCAGGATAATCTTCAACTTTCGATACCAATTATCAAAGTTAGATCCCACCAGCTTATCATTGTCTAATAATGATTAGAGTGAAAGAGAAGTGGCCATGTCTGGATAAAGAAAAAATAAAATCTAATTAGTAATTGATTTATTAAACCTAAAGATTTGGACTTTTAATCAAAAGATTCTTCCACTATTTTATTCAAATTAGTAGCCTCTATCTCTAATTCGAGGAATTATCTTAATTCCTTAGTGGATACTAAAATTCACATAGACTGTACACAAGCCCAACTTTAGTTGGTCAGCCTATGTACATCTAAGGGTAGGTTCATTACTAATTATTTCTTTAAATAATTTTTAGTAATTTAATTTTGCATCCATCCCTAATCAGTAGGCTTTGGCCTCTACTGAAAAGGTTTGATTAGGTCCAACAATTAACATGACCATATTATTGAAAATTATATTCTAAAGTCAATCATCAGTCCATTGACGGTTGAGCTATTTTATAATTATAATTAATTTATTAATTAATAAAAATATTTTGGCATATTTTTCATCATAAGTTTACATCTTCTAATGAACTCCATTGTTGTGATGAAGCTCTTAGAACTATTTAGTTTCGATAAAGAGAGGATTTATCAATTATTCCTTAAATGGATTCACAATCAAATGATAGATTGTTAATTAGGATAGCAGCATCTATTGAGCATAGGTCGCTATATACCATATAGGTTGGTTGTCCTCTTAACCAAGGAGTGTGAAGACACTGGTATGGCATATAGATGAGATATATGGGTATATCATTATTGAACATTACCAACTTCAGAGCATTCTACTATCGAGAATGTCTCTGATGGGATATAGGTATAAGTGTCCCTCAGACCTGAGATCACCTCAGTGACTTGCAAGCAACTCACTATGCTTTGGTACCTAACTAACTAAATTTTTAATTCAGCAATGGAAGGCTTCTGGGCATAGTCAAGTACTTATGAAGTCGGAGTGTGATCAAGATGGAATTGACCACTCCAAAAGTTTGAGAAGAATGTATTACTGTATTTCAATATAGCAAAATCTTGGCTAGGATAATCCATCAGATGGATTTGATATTTCAAAATATAATATGGACAACCTAATCAGAGTTGACAGTTGAACTCTAAGGTATCCTATAAGCATTGTGGTCTAGGGGATGATTTATATGAAAACTATATCCGCATGGGTTCTAAGGATGTTGTTCTACACCTTCAACCTATCAGGATGTCGGATATCATTGCTAGATGGTCACTTTGATTGGTATAGAAATTTATTTTTGTACTATCAACTTAGATTCGAACCTATGAGGTCACACACATTAGAGCTTACAATCTGATTGGATAGTTGATCAATGATTAAGAATCGTTCTAGGGTTAAACAATCAATATGATTGGTGTTTACTCTAGTGCAAGTATTGCAGAAGGATCGATTAACAATTGGATTGCTAATTAGCTTAATTTAATTAAGCAAATAGATTAAGATTAAGTCTAATTAAATATAATTTATTTAGATTTAGTTTGGGCTTAATTGGATCAAGTCTAATTGGTTTATTGGATAAGCCAAATGCAAGGAAGAACTAGTCCTAGTTTAACTAGGACTCGGATTAACCTAATTTTTTAATTTGATTAGAAAATAAATTAGAATTAAATCTAATTTAATCTAATTTAATTAAGTTCTTAAATGGGTTAGGGTCTTATTTAATTAGATTAATTTAATTTTAATTTTATTTGGTTAAAAGATCTTGTTTGACCAAGTCAAAATAGGAGTCCTAGTGTGACTAGGACTCCCTATCACTTATGCCACTTAATCCTCATGCCCCATGCCCTTTTTGTTTTATTTCTTATATGAAAATTCTCCATTCCTATGGCTTCTCATGCCCTCTTTCTCTCATCCTTTTCTCATAAGGCAATTTGTTGGAAGACTAAGTTAAAAGAGGAGTTAGTTTTGCTTAGAATTCTATGAGATAGAATCCTTATTAACCAAAACACATTTCCTTGAGTGCCGCCCCCTCTTTTAATTAATTCTTCTCTTATTCCATGAAAATAATCTCCTTTTTTTTGTGCCCTCTCTTACTAGTCCACGCTAATAATTATGGAGGAGGTGCCCAAGAGTTGGGCACCCCAACAACTTTTCATGTTTGGACATTCCTAGTCTAGGATTTTGATCTAACTTGGACTCTTCTTTTTTTTTTTATTTATTAGATTAATTTTATTCTAATTTTTTGATGAAATATAGAGCTTTGAGAGAGGTTTGGGGTGTGCAAAAATCAAAGAAATAGGGTCCTTGGGCATGGGGGTTCCATAGGCAACAAACTAGGTGTCTAGGTGAGAGAAAAGAGAAGAAGAAGAGGATCTTCTTCTAGGGCTGTTTTATTTTTAATCTCTCCTCCCTTTTTTTTAAGATTTTCTGAGAGAGTCTCGGATCAATAAACTCTCATCTTCTTTCTCATATTTTGGAGAGTCTAAATTTTGAAGAAGGAAGCATCGGATTAATCGTCGAAGAAGGATCGGCACAGTACTAGCATGCTTTACTGATTTTCTGCATCGAACTTCAGATCAGAGATCGTAGGCTTGTGTGGACGACTCCTAGAGGTCGGATGTGTGTGCGGCTCGTGACATCATCCTCAAACTTGAATCAGCAAGTTAGAACGTCTAACTTGCTCAGGTAATAGATATGATCTATAAACTTCATACCTGCATTTGATGTAGTATAGATCTAGGTTGATTTGATCAATCTTTTACTTTCTTATTTAATTTTAATTTTTGATTTAATATCATGTCTTGATCATATAATAGATTTAAGATTTAAATATTTATATATTTATTTAAATAAATATTTAATTTATTTAAATCTTCCATTGCAAGATCTTGAAAAAGTTTCAAGATCACCTATAAAATCCTAGATCTGGTTCCTTCACATACTTGGTCCATCTAACTAATGAATGATTAAGTCCAACTTTGGTTGATTAATCTAACCACTATTTAGATAGATGTGGCTAAGAAATTATATTATGAATAATAATTCCATTTGTCGATAAGCACCAGGCCTTTGGGCCTCCAATGATTATCAAACTAATGGATCCATTATCATCCACTTAATGGAAGGCTTTGATCTAATTATCACTATAACTATTTTATTTTTAGGAATCTAATAATTTTATAGGATTTAATTGATTTAATTTAAAGAAGATGGAGAGAATGAGCCAGCCAATTTTGATCCTCCCACTAACTTCATCAAGTCAGATAAAAAAAAGAACTAATTCAAACTGACATTAGAAGCACCTAAATCAGTCATACTAATTTACCTAATTAACATGAGTGAGTCCAAATCACTAAGTGATCTAATTAAAATCTAATTCATCAGGATGGTCAGGTAAGTGAGATCAGTGGAAGGGATATGCCATTAACTCATCAAAGATCGAATCAGCGCGAGTAGCTTCCAATTAAAAACCACTGATCAGACTGCCAAACTTACCTTAGACACCATCCGGTTCATTAGTTTTAACTTGACCAACCTAGTAATTTTGGATTCGACCGCATAGCCAGAAATTAAGTCCATCTTGGTTCTCGTTAAAGACATGGACTTGACCAACTATAACTATTATAATTGATCTAGAAAATCTTTGACCTAATCTAAGATAACTATTGATTAGATTTAATCAATTCTCTAATTAAGTCTATTCTTTAATCTAACCTTAGGTCTAATCTAATTAATGGACCTAATTTTCACTAACCCATTAACCCAATGTGTTATGATTTATGTCTTAGGATCTTCAAGTCACAATCCTAGATCCAAATCAATCAATTCTTAATTCTTAATTAAGTTTTGGACTAAGGGTTGGGGTTCGGCATTTCAAAAATAATTTTCATATTTGTAAAAGATTTTTGCAACATGATTCTATCGAACAGTTGCATATTTGATTCATAATCAATATGCACATATAACAAACATGAAAACTATTTTAGATCTAATCTAAACATGCTCATAAAATTGAAACTATTTCAATTCTAATTAATCATAAATCATCTTAGATTAGGTCTAACATATTTATGATAATAAAAATTATATTAAAACTTTTTTAATTAGATTATAAAATTTTTTAGATCTAATCTAAAATTTTATGATCAGAATTTTAGATCTGCACGCACTAGGACAACCTCTCCACTATAAGGGATAAACCTTACAGTGCATGCAATCTAAAATTTTATTTTTAGATTTAATCATTAGATTATTAATTAGATCTAATCTAAAAATATAATCTAATTATACATAAATCATGTAATAAATGAACCTAGGCTCTGATACCAATTGAAGGAACTGATCTAGGAGCTTTTGAAACTTTTTCAAAATTACAGCGAAAGAGATGAATTAATCACATTAAATCATGAATAATATAACATAAAATCTTAGATATAGAATCCTATTACATGATTAAGATATGTTATAACATCAAAAAAAAAATCAAAAGAACTGCATATTAATCATATCAACAGCAGACTACTCTAGATCAGATTTAGACATGTAATAGGAAGATCAGATCATCCTTACCTTTAAATCTCGAGTTTCTTAACTCATTGATCCAGGCCTGAGATGGTTGCTTCAAGCCATACACATGTCTAGCCTCTACGAGTTGTCCACATGAGTCCTTGATTATAGATCTAAAGTTCGGTGCCCGAAAATCAGCACAGTATGCTAGTACTGTGCTGATCCTTCTCCAACGATCGATCAGGATCTTCTTTCCTTCAAGCTTGGACTCTCCAACTTTTTAAAGTTGAGGAAGATGATTCATGATACTGAGACACCTCTCAAACACTCAGAAAGATGGAGGAATAGGGTGGAGGAAAAAACCTAGAAGATGACCCTCTTCTTCTTCTTTCTTCTCTCACCAAAGCACCTTGATTGGTGCCTTTACAAAATCTCATGCCCTAGGCTTCTCTCTCATACTTTTTATGCCCCAAATTATCTCTCTCAAATGTGTAATCCATGAAAATATTAGATCAAAATTTATTTTATATAAGGAGATATAGAGGAATCCTTGACTAGGTCAAATACCTAGTCAAGGGTTATCCAAATAGGGCTAGACTTGGGGCACCCAACTCTTGGGTGCCCTCTCCTTTATTTTTTGCATGGACTATCAGGGAATGTTGCACAAAAGGACCTCTAAAATCCATAAAAATTTGAGAGGAAAAATAGGGATGTGGGCGACACAAAATAGGAAGGAGTTTTGGTTTCGCAAAACTCTATCTCATAGAGTTTAAATCAACTTAAACTCTTCTTTTGACTTGATCACAATATCTAAATACCATATTTGAGATAAAGGAAGTAAGGGGGCATCTGTGAACATCTGGAGAGAAATATTTCCAAAAAAATTCAACAAAAATGGCCTGGGAGGCATTGGTGCTAAGGTGGCGCATGGAGGTAGGAGTTCTAGTCTCACTAGGACTCCTAGTTTGACTTGGTCCAACTTGATTTTTGGACCAAATTAAATTAGAATTTAATTAATCTAATTAGATTAGGTCTTAGTCTAACTAATAATCTAATTAAATTAGATTAAATTAGATTTAATTTTAATTTAATTTTTAATCAAATTAAAAATTGGATTGATACAAGTCCTAATTGAACTAGGACTAGTTCTTTCTTGCAAACTGCTCATCCAATAAATCAATTGGACTTGATCCAATCAAGTCTAAACTAAATTTAATTAAATTATATTTAATTAAACTTAATTTTAATCCTCTAGCTTAATCAAATTAAGTCAATTAGCAATCAAATTGCTAATCGATCCTCCTACAACATTTGCACTAGGTCAAACATTAATCGTATTGAATGTTTAACCCTAGAATGATACTTAATCATCGATTAACCATCCAATCAGATCTAGAACTCCTATGTGTATGACACCATAGATCCAAATCTAAGCCAGTAGTATAGAAATAAATTTTTGTACCAATCAAAATAACCATCTAGCAAAGGTATCCGACAGTCGGATAGGTCGAATGTGTAGAACAACATCCTTAGAACCTATGTGGATATAATTTTTTTTGTATAATTCATCCTCTTGACCAAAATGCTCATAGGATACTTTAGAGTTTAACTATCAACCCCGATTAGGTCATCCACATTATATTTCAAAATATCAAATCCATCTCATGGATTATCCTGGCCAATGTTTTTGCTATATTGAAATATAATGATGCATTCTTTTCCAACTCTTGGAGTAGTCAATCCCATTTTGATCACTCACCGACTTTATAGGTACTTAACTATGCCCAAAAATCTTTCATCAATAAATTAAAAATTTAGTTAGTCCAGTACCAAAGCACAGTGAGTTGCTTGCAAGCCACTATGGTGATCTTAGGTCTAAGGGATACTTATACCTATATCCCATCAAAGCAATTCTTGATAGCGGAATGCTCTGAAGTTGATCATGTTTAATGATGATATACCCATACATCTTATTTGTATGCCATACTAATATCTCCACACTCCTTGGTTAAAAGGACAACCAACCCATATGGCACACAACGACCTATGCTCGATAAATGTTGTCATCCTTATTAACAGTGTATCATTTGATTATGAATAGTTTAAGTACTAATCAATAAATTCTCTCTTTATCGAAGCTAAATAGTCTTAAGGACTTCATCACAACAATGGAGTTCATTAGAAGATGTAGACTTTATGATAAAAATGCAAAAAATATATTTTATTTAATAATAAATTAATTATAATTATAAGGTAGCACAACCATCAACAGACTGATGATTAACTTTAGGACACGTTTCCCAACACTTGGAGCAATGATTGTTATTAAGAATATTCTCTACTCTATATTTAAGATTTTGATATTACTTATATAAGTTAAGTCTTTTTACTTAACCACTTATTATCTACAAGTGTAGTTTGGTATTTGCTTATAGCTTTTCTCATTTTCTTTACAAAATGAAGTATTCTTGTAAGGCTTGAGTTATAGAGTAATATACATAAATTTACACTTTATTAATGAACCATATTTTAGTTGTTAAACACTTTTACCTTCTATAAATTCCAGTTGAAGTATAATAGGTGCATGACTAAATTAACTACAATCTTTTATTTCCGATTATGAAGATACTTATATCAAATTTATGATTAGTATAACCAAGCCTCCCATTGTCTCTAATCCTATTGATTATTGCTTAGTAATCTTTGATTCCATAATTAAAGTATTTAAAAATCATCAGTTATCTTCCTGTATATTAGTTTCATCCATGGTTAACACACGAGGATAGCTCTTATTATTTCTACTTTTTATTTTTATAGTCTTTCAGCTTTTGGGGTTTCGAATTTATATTGCCCTAAATAGACTTGGTTCGCTTCTAAGAATTAAGTGTCATACTTCAAACTCTTGGAGTAAAGCTCATCTATATAAAGACCTTAAGAAATGTTACTTGGTCCATTCATACAAGGCTAGCTACTGAATGACAAATCGATCAATATGATTCATAGTAATCACCATTAGTGATGAAAGATGGAGGGAAGCTAGACAAGGTGAAAAAGAGAATGGACAAGCTAGCAGCTTGGTTGGATGCTATCATCATGGATCTAGATAACTCGACTCCATGCCGTTGAGGCCAAAAAGGAGCAGAAGGAGGCTAAGCAGTGGATGGCTTCAGTCAAGGAGAGGTTCCTTCGAGCTGTGGAGGCTTACAAAGCCTCTCAAGGTTACCAAAAGGACCTTGCTTTTGCTTTTTCTGATCCTACCTTGTCACTTCTATGATTGTCAGTAGTAGATGGTGAGACGCTTTCTCATGTTCGACATTAGGTACCTTATCCCATATGAGGCTGATGAGGAGGAATGCAAGGGGGAGGAATATGAGGCTGAAGATGTAGAATAAGAGGAGGGTCAGTGGGATGAAGATGCCTTGATCCTTTTGTGTCTAAAATTGACCTTCCCCTAGTTGCTAAGGTTCCCCCACTTAAATCCAATTAATATGGCTTTGCATACATCTTTCTAAGCTGAGTGACCTAAAGTCATTTGCCCTTGCGAGCTTAACCTTCTTCGCAATTGTTAGCCCATAGGATCTAGTATGATTGATTCTTTTTCACACTTGTATGGCTCTATTGTTGAGCTACTTTTGCTCTACAATTCTCATGTAAAAATGAAAGCTTTTTTTGTTAGTACCTCTTATTATATTTGCCATGATATTTTGGCAATAGCAAGTTTTGTAGCTCATTTTTGCATGCCTGAGTGAGTCATCAATTTTGTCATCTTGACAGCTCCTCATTTATCCAGGACGATGTGTTAGAGGTTGAGGTAAGAATTGCCTATGATGTGTGGAGACTTTAGCCTCCATTCTAAGAGGCCCTTTGTCGAGGTTGTAGGCTTGAGCCCTTTTAGGCATACACATGGTGGTCATAGTTCGAATGTTGGAGTTCTCTAAGTTCCTATTCAAACTTGATGAGGTCAGGAACTCTTGAGTAGATTTTCTAGGGTGCGCTCATGGTTGGTTCAAACCCTTGCCCCCTATTTACAGTTGATATCTGATTGACAGGTCATGCCAACTTTGTTGTGTTGTGTAGTTTAGCTTCCAACCTTGGAGCCTTATTCTCTTGCTTGAAGAGATGGGCTATTTGGCCTTCCAAGCATTTGATCGATGTTCAACTCTCCATCCCGATGCCTAATTTCTCTCACATGAAAAGGTGGATTGTTTGGTTCCCTTGGTCTTCTGTTAGTTTTTTTAGAGTTTAACTCTTCATCCTGCTGCTTTGTTCCCCTTGCTTGAAAAGGTGAGTCATTTGGCTCAATAGGTCATATGTCAACTTGTTCCTTAGATAGTTAGCTCTTGGTTGATTAGGCTAAGCATGGCTCCTCCAATTCGAGTCTAGCATTGACTAGACTTTTTATTAGCTCTTAGCTAGTAATAGGTCGGTGACTTCTTAGAAAGCTTGTCTTGACTAGCAACACTCGAGTATGGTGCCATTGGTGGTCTTTTAAGGACTCATCTAACATTTCATCTATAATTTGACTAGTTGGCATCTTGGTGAGGCTCATGGAAATAACAAATTGGTTGTCTCTTGGGAAACTCATTCAATCTACAATGCTCGAGTGTGGTGCTATTAGTGGACTCTTAGGAGACTCATCACATTTTGTTTGTGATTTGGTGCTTCAGATTTTTAGCCATGCCTATAGGAATCTTGGTTGGGGGGGTTTTGCGAGCTTGCCCAATTCATTGCTTTTGAGGATTTATTGGGTAATGGTTCATGTATCAAACCTACATTATGCAACTATTTTAGAGCATGAAGACAAGCTTCATTTATTATTAGAATAAAGTATTACAAAGTTCAAAATTTCAATGCTTACTAATGGTACACTTGGAGGTTATCAAAATTCTATGTCTTAGGTACTGGAGTACCATTGACTTGCTCAAGCCGACACTACTACAAAAATGATCTATGGTAGCGTATACTATTGCAGCAATTTTCAAAACCACTGCCATAGCTCCTACGATAGTGGTTTTCGTTAACTGCTATTATAGGTCGAACCTATGGCAGCGATTTTTGTAACTACTTCTATAGGTCCGATATATAACAGCAGTTACAGAAAATCACTATCGTAGATTGGACCTATAGCAGCGGTTACAAAAAATCACTGCCATAGGTCAACCTATAGTAGCAGTTCATTATAACCGCTGCCATAAGTCAGACTTATAGCAGCAGTTAGTAGGAACCGCTGCTATAATTTGATTTATGACAGCGATTAATTGTAACCGCTGTCATATATATATTTTTAAATATTATATAATTTTAAAATTTAATATTCATCTTCATTATTTATTATTTAAATAATTATCATTAGAGTATCATCGCAAAAGGTCGCCTCGATCCGATGGCCCTAGCTTCGTTGATTAGAAAAATTTGATTTCGATGATCATGAACAATGATGCGATGATCTGATAGATGGAGACCTTCGATGGATCCAAAAACCTACAACGATGATCTCGATGATGTTTGTAGCATACTGTCGAAGTTTCACTTCAATCGGATATCATTATATTAGTCAATTTAGTATAGATTAGTTTCGACCGTTAAATGATAAACAAGTGATCAAACGACCAAACGGTGTTCGATTATGAGATAATTTTTTTTATAAATGATCTTGGCTACTAATTTAATCATTTTTTATGGTGGTGATTATAAAATTTAACTCGTGAGAAGAAAATGATCTAAAACTATGCATCTTCTGATAACCATTCTGAAACTTCACTAGTTATTAAGCTCGTGCTTTTGCAATATCTGCTTAACATGAATAATATATATAAAAATAATTTAAATTTTACTATTATCATCATATAAAATATTTAAAATTATAATAAAGATCATTTAACTAAAAAAATATCTTATAATCGAACGTCGTTTAATCCTTTGATTGTTTGTTTCTAATTTAATAGTCGAAATCATTCTGTACTAAATTGACTATAATAACGATATTCGATTGAAGTAAAACTTTGATAAAATGCTACAAACATCATTGAGATTATCATTGCAGATTTTTGGATCCATCGGAGATCTTTATCTATCAGATCATCACATTATCGTTTGTGATCGTCGAAATTAATTTTTTTGATCGATGAAGCTAGGGCCATCGGATCGAGGTGATCTTTTGCGAAGATACTCTAATGATAATTATTTAGATAATGAATGATGAAGATGGGTATTAAATTTTAAAATTATATAATATTTAAAAAAAATAAAAAAAAAATTATTTCTAATCTATGGTAGTGATTATCAAAAATCGCTGCTATAGATCTACAGCAGCGGTTATAGAACCGCTGTCGTAGATCTATGATAGTGGTTTTAGATAAAAAACTCTTGTGGGTGGTGCGGTTTCACCAACTGACTCATCATCTCACCTAATAGTTATTGATGATGGGTTAGCCAATGAGTGAACAACTCTTGTTCAATGATTCTCTAATCATGGTACACCCAAACTTGATCTCTAATTCATGAATCTCACCATGCTCAGAATATTGATCCACTCCTTAGTTAAGTCAGACCCATCATTTGCACAGATTGAATTTCTAATTGAGTTTCTAACCATATCCAAAATATTGAGCCCAATCCATCCTCCAGCCCGTAGCATCCAATGCCTAATAGACATGGTTGCATCTTTTCGGTGCAACTGAACCACTGTAACCAGTCGAGAACAATCAACCCCGAGAAGGGCCCGCATATCTATAATGGTGGAAGACCTTAGACTTAATCTTTTCTTAGGAAGATTTGACTTAGGTCTCATTAAACTAGACTTGACATAGTCATAACCATTATGACTAACCTAGGTTAGCTCGAATTATTGGCCACCTCAAATCAGGACTGAGTAAATAAATATGGCCAGGTAAGTGAGATCGATGGAAGGGATATGCCATTAACTCAATAAGAATGCATTCGAGTCAAGTAGCTTCCAATTAAAAATCAGTCGATCGTATCTACCAAACTTATCTTAGACACCAAATTGTTGAGCCAGAACCAATCGGATTAGCCTACAATCCAGACTTTAACCACTGAGCCTAATTAGGTCTTAGTTTGATCGATCACTCATGTGATTCGATCTTGACTCAGATTTAATCCTATTAGGCTAGTCAAATTAAGCACTCTTGATCCCATCTAACTAATTCTAGATTCGATTTGATCAAGCGCTTAGACCTAATTGAGCTACCCAAGCTCGAATCCAATTTTATGAATATATCTTAGATCTTAAATTCTTAATTTTAGATCTAACATATTTCATCTTATTCTTAATTTTTAGAGTTCACAAATAAATAAAAAGGATAGGATCTAGGGTACAAAATAATCTGAATACGTCCACACATAAAATGTTAGATATATGTGCCCTAGAAGCCAGAATTGGCTGACACTTGTAATACACTTCTAGGGGCAAAATTATAATTTTGACTATAATTAATAAAATGGGTTATTTTCTATCACACCTGTGTATTTAGTGTCTGTGATACATCCTTTGAGTTAATGGTAATGATAATTCATATTTTCAAGAGTTGAAAATTTAAGACATGAATAATCATTATTAACTCATAAACAGCTCCCGACCATAGGATCATCACGAGGATGGTGATTGATCCGGAAGGTTGGTGTACGATCGCTTCTCTTTAGTAGATGAGTCTTGAGTCTACGGTGTGGAGACACCGGAGCGAGAGTACAGGTACTCGTTAGAGAACGAGGGCACTGAGCGTGACCACCTCGAGTAGTCATTAGGAAGTCTACCTTCTCGTCAATGACTGACTCGATGCTGCAGTAGTGTGTCTGGTTCTTTGACCTGAGATGCATCGGCAGTTCACCTTGAGGGTGTTATAGTTTGACTACACCATTACTCGGTCTCCTAGCCATATGGAACCCTGAGGTGTATGTTGGCTATAGCATGTTCATTGTAGGAACTGGATTGCATCAAGATGGGATCTATCTACCTCGGTGGTAGAGGAGCAGCCCTATGATAATCATGAGAATCAAGTCCTGAAGCCCATGGCCATGGCAGAGTGAAATAATAGAAAGAGTTTCTATTTAGATTTTCACATTGGACTCGAATCGAATGATTATATCATATGACAGAGACTAGGGTTTGACGAGTTTACCTTAACCCTAATCTGATCGGGGCTCAAGATAGAAGAACTTAATCACACAGGTAGCTGCACCAAGAGGTTCGCATTCAGCTCTGATGGGTTGCCACCATATACTGCTAGGTGTCACTGGTGGATTTTGGGAGCAATTAGAATGATTTAGATGATCGATCATTCTAGCTGTTCGAATCAGAAGAGTTCTGATCCATCGAAAGGAGTTTCGATGATGTCTATGATAGAGATCATGACATATCCCATTACCATACAGAACTGAACCTAACTGGGTCACACAAACAAGGGTTTGAATCTGGTGATCATCAATTGAACTGATCTAGTTCAATTGATCTGAATGAGATTCAATTAGGTTCAAGGAAATCGTGCTAGCACTCGATTGAACCTAACGTTCTTCTTTTACTATCATAAATAAGTTGTCCTGACTGAGCCAAAGGAGTTTGTGCTCAATCAGAGGCCTTCATATGGTCTAACTGGAGGTTGTCCAAGTTAGAGAAGGTTGTCTTATTTTATAAGACATTGACCTGCCATTTTTGGTCACCTGCCATTTTTGGTCCTTTGACTTTGGTCAAAAGTTGACCTTTGACTGGTCAAATGTTGACCATAGACACTTTGACTTTTGTCCACATGTCATGCACCTATTGGAGAACTGGTGGGGGCCTGTCCCCCTGCCAGAACCTGGCAAGGAGGAAGGGCGCACGCCACCCTAGGCGTGTGCCCAAGTTGGAGGCGCCTTGGAGTCCTTGTTGGACAAGGACTCCACCTCCCTTTTGGATTCCAATCAGAGTTCTACTAAGAATCCAGTTTGACTGGTCTTAGGCACCCTCTAAGGAGGAATCCAGGGGTCTCTATTCCAACCAATCAGATTTAGATCTGATTTCACAAAGGGTTGTGATTGGTTGAGAGGAAGAGGAGTTGGATCACGCTTAGTCTATAAATAAGACCCTGCGCCCAACTCAGATTCTAAGAATGCAATTAGAATAGAGATTTCCCACGCCCCAAGGCTGCCTCTCCCCTCTTCCTCCATGCCTAAACTTCTCCTCCTTCTCCTCTCCACGTCCAAAAGAGTTTTGGACTTAGGTTGGTGCGATTCCAGATCAAAAGAAAGGCGATCAAAAGAAGAAGGCTGCACTGCTGCAAAGGACGACTGCTGATCTTCAAAAGGAGTTTTGAAGATCCTCCAGATCAGATCCAGATCTGATTTTTGGAGGTGTGATAGAGAAGAAGAGGATCTCCAGATCCAACCCGAGTGGATACCGGTAGAGGCCAGGCGCTTGCGTGGCTAGATCCAGAACCTTCCGCTGCAATCAGGATCATCTACAGGGTAATAGGATTACCCAAATCAGGTAAATTAAATTTGATTTAATTTATCTTATTTTATTTTATTTATTAAAATAATAAGAATCAGATCTAAAATATATCAAGATCTGATTGGGATCAAGAGAAAAATTTTTGAAATATATCTCTTGATCTGATCAGATCTGGACGAACCTGGACCGGGAAATCAGGATTTCCCTTCAACTGGTATCAGAGCCATGGTTCTAAATTGTTTAGATCTGATTTTAATTTTATTTTAATTAGAAAATAAAGTGATTTCAGATGTCACATGAGATGTGATCAGATCTGAAATCAGAAAAATTAAAATTAAATGATTTGGATCTAAGATTAAGAAGATATGCATGACTAGTTCTAGAATAGAATAGTTCTATAGAATAGTTTTGCATGTCTTTGATTTAATCTGATTAAATCATATTTTAGATCTTCTTATTTACTATTTTTTGATATTATAAGTGTTATAATAACATCTGATAAATAGCAAATAAAAATTATTTAATTTTAAATATCATATGAGATATGATTGATGCATGTCTAGACTAGTTGTAGAATAGTTCTACATAATTGTCTAGATTAGAATTTATTTTGATTAGATCAATTTAAATCTAATTTTTTAGATTATTATGAGATAATTTAGATCTGAAAATATGCATGATTTGATACATGAGATGTATGCAAAATATGCCATGATTAGATCTAAATTTGTATATGAGATATATGATATAGATCTGATACTGTTTTGTAGTATTGACATGTTCCTGATTAAGGCGTTCCTCTTGGCCGTCCGGTCATAAGAACGAAGAAGGGTTTAAAGGCCCTCTCTTCCCATTCGATGGGGTGTTCTTATGACGTGTAGGGGTGCTGCGTGTTCGTCCTTAATCAGAAACCCAAAACTTACTTTCTGCAAAACCCTAGATCCTGAAACCCTAGGATTTATTGTGCATATTTTGTTTATGAACCCAACTTAATTAAGAATTAAGTTTATGGAATATTAATTAGGTCTAAAATTGAGAATTTCAGATCTAAGACATATTCATAATACTGGGTTCGGGCTTGGGTAGCTCAATTAGGTCTAAGCGGTTGATCAAACCGAATCAAGAGTTGGTTAGATGGGATCAACAATGCTTAAATTGACCAGCCTAATAGGATTAAGTCTGGGTCAAGATCGAGTCACGATCAAGCAAGACCTAATTAGGCTCAGAGGTTAGAGTCTGGATTGTAGGCTAACCCAATTGGTTCTGACTCAACAATTTGGTGTCTAAGGTAAGTTTGGCATAGACGACCGACTGGTTTTTAATTGGAAGCTACTCGACCTGAATGCGTTCTTGTACGAGTTAATGGCATATTCCTTCCACCGGTCTCACTTACCTGGCCATATCTGTTGACACAGTTCTGATCTGAGGTGGTCAATAATCCGAGCTAACCCATGCCACTAGGTTAGTCATAATTGTTATGACTAAGCCAAGTCTAGTTTAATGAGACCTGAATCAATTCTCCCTAAGAAAAGATTAAGTCTGAGGTCTTCCACCATTGTAGATGTGCGGGCCCTTCCCGGGGTTGATTGTTCTCGGCTGGATACAGTGGCTCAGTTGCACCGGGAAGACGCAACCATGTCTATTAGGCATTGGATGCTATGGGCTGGAGGATGAGTTGGGCTCAATATTTCGGATACGGTGAGAGACCTCAATTAGGAACCCAGTCTATGCAAATGGTGGGTCTGACTTAACTAAGGAGTGGATCAATATTTCGGATACGGTGAGATTCATGAATTAGAGACCAAGTTTGGGTGCACCATGATTAGAGAATCATTGAACAAGAGTTGTTCACTCATTGGCTAACCCATCACCAATAACTGTTAGGTGAGGTGATGAGTCAGTTGGTGAGACCGCACCACCCACTAGAAATCATCAATCGCGGAGATTTTCGCATCTCTACAGAGGGAGTGTAGGGATCCGAGAAAATAGTGGGAGCTAATTTGTTTAAAAATAAAATCCCTAAACAAATTGGTCAAGTCAAAATTACAGTATCTAACTAGAATCTTTGACTCTCTACAGGAAAATGTCTGCGTCCAACCCATTGGCACGTATCCTAGACACACATAGACTGACTGGACCCAATTATAAAGATTGGCTCAGGAACTACAAAATTATTTTGGGTTCAGAGAAGTTAACACATGTTTTGGACCAGGACCCTCCCACCTTACCAGCCTCGTCCATCCACTGAACAGAGAGCGTCTCTGGAAAAATGGATTGACGAAGACAATAAGGCCAGATACTACATGTTGGGCTCGATGTCTGATGAGCTCCAGCGCCAACATGAAGATATCGGGACTGCTCGCCAAATGTTGGCTCACCTGCAGGAGATGTTTGGTGAACAGAGTCGCGCAGCCAAATATCAAGTCACAAAATGACTTTTTAAGGCTAAGATGCGTGATGGGCAGTCAGTCCAAGATCACTGTCTGACAATGATCAAGGACATGGAAGAGCTTGAGAAGCTCGGTGTGAAGTTGGACTTGGATCTGCAGAACGATATTATTCTGCAATCCTTGACTGATGCATATGGGCAATTCATCATGAATTACCACATGCATAAACTTCAAAATTCCTTGGCCGAGTTGATGAATATGCTGGTTACCGCTGAGCTTTGTATAAAAGGTTCTAAAGGCTCAGTTCTTGCTATAGAACGGACTTCTTCCAAAAGAAAGTCTTATGGAAAGAAAAAGAAGTCTGTGAAAAAGCAAAAGGTGGAAGGATCAAAGAAGAAGAAGGCAGAATCGAAGAAAAAGGCCGATGGCAAAGGAAAGTGTTTTCATTGCAACAGCGACGGCCATTGGAAGTTGGAACTGTCCTACTTACACTGGCCACCTTGAAAGAACAAGAAGGAAGGTCCTTCTGGAGGTATGCTCGTATATGAGTCTAACTACGATTTCTTCTGCATCAGTTGGGTGCTTTGACTCTGTGTTCTAGTGCTCATCTGTGCACTTCTATGCAGGGTTTTGAGAATAGCAGGAGGCTGAGGGATGGAGACATGATCCTACGCGTCGGTAATGGAGCAAGAGTTGCTGCAGTAGCCGTGGGAATATACCCTCTTCGATTACCATCTGGTTTAGACTTAGTTTTAAAAGACTGTTATTATGTGCCCACAGCTAGCAGGAATTTGATTTCTATTTCAAGCTTAGCACAAGAAGGTTATGTGATCACCTTCTTTAAGGACCATTATAACATTCTTTATGAAAGAAATAAAATTGCAAATGGTTTCCTTGTTTAATGGTCTTTATCAGTTGCATATTGATGTACCTATTTTAACTATCGAGCAAAACGTGAATTGCCAAACGACCTAGGGATAGTCCAAATGACAGATATCTATGGCACCTGAGATTAGGTCATATAGCAGAAGATAGGATTAACAAATTGGAGAAAAATGGGCTATTGAGTCATTGACTTTTGAGTTCATATCCAACTTGTATGAATCTTATCTTCAAGGCAAAATGACTAAACTCCCTTTTATTGGACATGGGGAGAGGGCCACAGATCTCCTGCCCTAGTACATGACTGATGTGTGCGGCCCATCGATGTGCCGCTAGAGGCAAAATTTGGTCTACTTCCATACCTTTACCGATGATCTGTCTAGTATGGTGTATGTGTATCTTATGAGACAACAAGTCTGAAGCTTTTGAAAAAGTTCAAAGAATTCAGACATGAATTAGAAAATAAACTAAAAAACCCATTAAGGTTTCTTCGATCAGATCGAGGAGTGAATAGCCTTAGCGGGAATTCTATAGACATCTTAAAGAAAATGGCATAGTTCTCTCAATGGACTCCACCAGAGAACACCTCAATCTCAACGGGGTTTCAAGAATGAGAAATCGGACTCTATTGATATGTTCGATCCATGATTGAGCTTGCCACAACCTCCCTGATTTCCTTTGGGGACATTCATTATTAAACTTCCAATTTATCTACTGAATAGGGTTCCCTCTAAAATCGTTCCTACCACACCGTATGAGATATGGCACGGAAGAAAACCAGTCTGAAGTCATCTCAGAATTTCGGGGTTGTCCGGCTCATGTCAAAAGACAACAAGCGGACAAGTTAGAGTTTAGGTCCTTTAGAGCTCGATTCATAGGATATCCCTAAAGAGTCATTCAGATATACTTATTCTTACATTCCAGAAGACACAATGTGATTATGAGTCGACATCCCATATTTCTGTGAAAAAAAAATAGTTTTATCAAGATAGCGGCATTGGGAAAGCAAGCATTAAGCTTGATTGAGCAAAGTCTCACAAGTGAAAGAGCTAAGGATCAATTGGAACCAAATCAGGTTGAGCCAATAAGAACACTACCTCCTCCACCTCGTAGATCGGAAAGAGTTTCCCCATCCTCCTGAAAGATACTTAGGTATTATTTCAGAGACGTAGAGAAAAAGTTCCTCATAGGTTAATGGTGCTCATGGTGATATCCAAAACCTACACCGAGTGATATTAGATATCGACTCGAGAAATGGCTTGAGGCAATGAAAGTCAGAGATCGACTCGATGCACTCAAAACCAAGGTCTGAACCTTGGTAGATCCACCAGAAGGTATAGTACCTATTGGGGCAAAGGATCTTCCAAAGAAAGATTGGTGTAGATGGGAATGTGGAGACATTCAAGGCTAGACTGTGGGCAAAAGGTTATAGTCAACGTGAAGCA
Organism: Cocos nucifera; assembly: GCA_006176705.1. Taxonomy (NCBI): domain Eukaryota; kingdom Viridiplantae; phylum Streptophyta; class Magnoliopsida; order Arecales; family Arecaceae; genus Cocos; species Cocos nucifera. The sequence continues at coordinate 539,003 of QRFJ01000496.1, forward strand.
TTGACTATAGAATACCTTTTTCCCGGATAGCTATGCTAAAATCCATCCGCACATTGCTTGCTGTTGCAGCCTATTTTCAATTATGAAAATATGGCAAATAGAACGTAAAAACGGCATTCCTAATGGATATCTTGAGGGAAGATATCTATATGGAACAGCCGCGAGGTTTCACATCCAGTGATTAACTGATCACAAGGTTTGCAAGCTGCAAAGGTCCATATATGGACTTAAGTCAAGCAACTCCGGAGCTGGAACACTCATTCAATGATTGTGATCCAAAAAGTTTGGTTTCATCAAAAACGAAGAGGAACCATTATTTTCAAAAGAGTCAGTGGAGCGCGTTGTCTTGCCTCGTATTGTTACGTGGATGACAATCCTCCTTATTGGGAATGATATTCCCATGTTGACATCAGTCAAGATGTGGTTGTCAAGGAATTCTCTATGAAAGACCTAGGTTGAAGCATCCTTATTCTAGGAATTAAGGTCTATAGGGATAGGACCGAATAGGATGCTAGGACTTTAACAGAAGATGTACATAAGAGAAGTACAAAAGAGGTTTAGTATGAAAACTCTAAGAGGGGGATTAATACCCTTCAAGACATGGATTCATCTTTCCAAGAAGATGTGCCCCAGCACACCTGAGGAAATAGAACGCATGAGCAAGAATCCCTTATGCTTCTGCGCATAGGGAGCCTCATGTATGCCATGCTATGTACACACCTGATATAGCCCATGCTGTGAGTGCTCACAAGCAGATATCAGTCAAATCCAGGTGTAAGAACACCTGGACTTCTGTGAAATGATATCCTTAAGTACTTGAGAAGAACTAAGGATATGATGTTGGTCTTTGGTAATGGAGAACTTCCAAGTTTCAAGGATACACAGACTCGGACTTCATGTCTGATATAGATGATCGAAAGTGACATCTGGCAGACTGTTTATGCTGGAAGAGTTTCCTAGCAAAACGGTGTATACCCCATCTCATCCCGATTACTTATGAGAAAGATTACTTGACGTCAAGAGAGTCAACTCCGCAGATAATGTGGCAGACCCACTTACAGAAAGCCGTTGGGACAACAGAAAGATCGAAGCCCAACTTGAGAAGATGGACTTAGACTTGTAGCCAATGGTCTTAGGACAAGTGGAGATTGTTAGATATTATGTGCCTTAGAAGCCGAATTGGCTGCACTTGTAAATACACTTTTAGGGGAAAAATTATAATTTGACTGTAATTAAATAAATGGGTATTTATTCTATCACACCTGTGTATTTAGTGTCTGTGATACATGCCTTTTGAGTTAATGGTAAATGATAATTTCATATTTTAAGAGTTGAAAATTTAAGACATGAATAACATTATTAACTCATAAACAGCCCCGACCATAGGATCATCATGAGGATGGTGATTGATCCGGAAGGTTGGTGTACGATCGCTTCTCTTTAGTAGATTGAGTCTTGAGTCTACGGTGTGGAGACACCGAAGCGAAAGTATAGGTACTCGTTAGAGGAACGAGGGCCTGACAGTGTACCACCTCGAGTAGTTCATTAGGAAGTCTACCTTCTTCGTCATGACGGACTCCGATGCTGCAGAGTAGTGTGTCTGGTTCTTTGACCTGAATGCATCGGCAGTTCACCTTGAGGGGTGGTTATAGTTTGACTACACTATTACTCGGTTTCCTAGCCATATGGAAACCCTGAGTATATGTTGGTTATATGCAATTTCATTGTAGGAACTGGATTGCATCAAGATGGGATCTATCTACCTCGGTGGTAGAGAGGCAGCCCTATGGGATAATATGAGAATCAAGTCCTGAAGCCTCATGCCATGGCAGATAAATAAATAGAAAGAGTTTTCTATTTTAGATTTTCCACATTGGACTCAAATCGAATGATTATATCATATGACAGAGAGTCTAGGGTTTGACGAGTTTACCTTAACCCTAACTGATCGGAGCTCAAGATAGAAGAACTTAATCACACAGGTAGCTGCACCAGAGGGTTCAATTCAGCTATGATGGGTTGCCACCATATGACTGCTAGTGTCACTGTGTGGATTTTGGTAGCAATTAGGAATGATTTAGATGATCGATCATTCTAGCTGTTCGAATCAGAAGAGTTCTGATCCATCGAAAGAGTTTCAATGATGTCTATGATAGAGAATCATAGACATATCCCATTACCATATTAACAACTGAACATAACGGATCACACAAACAAGGGTTTGAATCTGGTGATCATCAAATTGAATCTAATCTAGTCAATTGGACTGAATGAGATTCAATTAGGTTCAAGGAAAATCGTGCTAGCACTCGATTGAAACCTAACGTTCTTCTTTTACTATCACAAATAAGTTGTCCCGACTGAGCCCAAAGGAGTTTGTGCTCAATCAGAGCCTTCATATGGTCTAACTGGAGGTGGTCCAAGTTAGAGGAAGGTGTCTTATTTTATAAGACATGACCTGCCATTTTTGTCACCCTCAGTTTTTGGTCCTTTAGGTGGTCAAAAGTTGACTTTGACTGGTCAAATGTTGACCATATACACTTTGACTTTGTGTCCACGTGTCACGCACCTATTGGAGAAAACTGGTAGGGCCTATTCCTCCTGCCAGAACTGGCAAGGAGAGGCGCACGCCACCCTAGGCCGTGTTTGCCAAGTGGGGAGGCGCCTTGGAGTCCTTGTTGGACAAAGGACTCCACCTCTCCCTTTGTGGATTCCCAATCAAGTTCTTACTAAGAATCCCAGTTTGACTGGTCTTAGGCGCCCTCTAAGGAGGAATCCAGAGGACTCTATTCCAACCAATCAGATTTAGAATCTGATTTCACAAAAGGGTTTGTGATTGGTTGAGAGGAAGAGGAGTTGGATCAACGCTTGTCTATAAAATAAGATCCTGCGCACCAACTCAGATTCTAAGAATGCAATTAGAATAGAGATTTCCCATGCCCCAAGGCTGCCTCTCCCCTCTTCCTCCAGCGCTAAAACTGTTTCTCCTGCTTCCTTCCTCACGTCCAAAAAGAGTTTTGGACTTAGGTTTGGTGCATTCCAGATCAAAAGAAAGGCGATCAAAAGAAGAAGGCTTGCACTGCTGCAAAGGACGACTGCTGATCTTCAAAAGGAGTTTTGAAATTCTTCCAGATTAGATCCAGATTCTGATTTTTGGAGGGCGTGATAGAGAAGAAGAGGATCTCCAATCTAACCCGAGTGGATACTCGGTAGAGCCAGGCGCTTGCGTGGCTAGATCCAGAACCTTCCGCTGCAATCAGGATAATCTAAGGGTAATAGGATTACCCCAAAGTCAGGTAAATTAAAATTTGGCATTTAATTTATCTTATTTTATTTTATTATTAAAAAATAGAATCAGATCTAAAACATATCAAATCTGATTGGGATCAAGAAGAAAAATTTTTTGAAATATATCTCGTTGATCTGATCAGATCTGGACGAACCTGGACCGGGAAATCAGGATTTTCCTTCAAAGAATACCCCATCGAATGGAAGGAGAGGGCATTTAAACCTTACTTTGTTCTAATTATCGGATGGCCAAGGTGAATGTCTTAATAAAAAAACTACAAAACTAGTTAGATCTACAGCATATATCTCATATATTAAAAATTGATCTAACATAAAAACATATTTTGCATTACATCTCATGTATCATTTATATGCATATTTTTTAGAATCTAAATTATTCTCATAAATTTATCTAAAAAATTAAATTTAAATTGATCTCATCAAATAAATTGATAATTCTAGATAATTATGTAAACTATTCTATAACTAGTCTAAACATGCATTCATCATAATCTCATATGAATAAAAAATTAAATAATTATTTTTTATTTTTAGATATTATTATAATATTTTATAATATCAAAAAATAATAAATAAATTAATCTAAAATTATAACTTAATCAAATTAAATTATGATCATGCATGACTATACATAGAATAATTCTATTCTACAACTAGTCATGCATCTTATAGAACATAGATCTAAATTATTGAATTTTAATTTTTTTGATTTTAGATCTAATCACATCTTATGTGATATCTAAAATCATCTAATTATTAGATTAAAAATAAATTTAAATTAGATCTAAATAATTTATGAGAACCTGGCTCTGATACTAGTTGAAGGAAAAATCTCAGTTTTTTAAATCAGGTTCGTTCAGATCTGATTGGAACAAGAGAGATATTTCAAAAATTTTTTCCTTTAAATCTAGATCAAATATAAGATATTTTAGATTTAATTTTATAAATCTAATAAAAATAAAAATAAATTAAAATAAATTTAATTTTATACCTTGTTATTGGGTAATCAGTTATCCTATGATGATCCTGCTGATTGTCTGAGGTTCTGGATCTAGCCACGCAAGTATCTAGCCTCTATCGATATCCAAATAGGCTAGATTTGAAGATCTTCTTCTTCTTTATTACTTTTCTAAATATCAGATCTAAATCTAATTTAGAGGATCTTCAAAACTCCTTTTGAAGGTCGGATATCGTCTCTTGCAGTAGTGCTGCCTTCTTCCTTTCTCGTCACCTTTTTCTTGCCTGGATTGCACCAAACTGGAGCCCAAATCTCCTTGGGCATAGAGAGGAGAGAGGGGACTTGAAGATAGCATGGAGGAGGGAGAGGAACAGCCTTGTGGCATGAGCAATGGTCTAAGCTCTCTGAAACTAGGCGTAGATAAAATTTATATAGACCCTATTGCGTCATGTAGTGCCACATCATCCCGACCAATCACATCATTTTGTATAATTAAATCTAAATATAATTGATGGGATGACATCATCTGATCCAATCAGATAAGAGTCCCTCTAAATCATCCTTAGATGGCACCTAAGATTGGTCAAAGTTTAATCTTTGGCACCACCTAGGTAGAAACCCCGAAGTAACTGGAGTCCCATCTGTATGGGACTCCAAGCGCCTCTATCCATGGGCGCATGCCTCCTTAGGCATGTACCCATAGTCCACCTACTTTTTAGAAGGTTGACTGATCCAAAATCACTCTCCTATGGGTGCATGACACATGGATAGATGTCTAAGTGTCAAAGATCAATGTTTGACCAAAGTCAAAAGACAAGAATTAGGAGGTGACGAAAAATGGTAGGTATTGTCTCAAATTTATCCCATAAATTAAGACAACTTTTTTCTGACTTGGATAAGTTTTAGTTAAATCAAGTAAAGGTACTTGAGTGAGCACAAACACATTTGGGTCATACGAGACAAAATGATAATTGAATGAGAACATTAGGCTCAATCATGTGCTAGCATGATTTTCTTGAACCTAATTGAATCTTATTCAAGTCAATTAAACTGGATTAGTCTAATTGATGATATCTAAATCTAAATTCTTATTTGTATGATCCAATTAGGTTTAATTTCATATAGTAATGAGATATGTTGCGATCTCTATCATCGACATCATCGAAACATCTTTCGATGGATTCAAAACTTTTTTGATTCAGACAACTAGATTGATCAATCATCCAAATCATTCTAATTGCTCCCAAAATCCACTAGTGATACCTAGCAGTATATGATGGCAACCCATCAGAACTAAAAATGAACCTCTCGATGCAGCTACTTATGTGATTAAGTTCTTCTATCTTAAGCCTCTGATCAGATTAGGGTTAAGGTGAACTTGTCAAACCCTAATTTCTATCATATGATTTAATCATTTGATTCAAGTCCGATGTGAAAATTTTAATAGAAATACTTTCTATTATTTCACTCTGCCATGGCCATGGACTTATAGACTTGATTCTCATGATCATCATAGGGCTGCTCCTCATCTTTCGAGGTAGATAGATTCCCTCTTGGTGTGATCCAATTCCTACAATGAACATGCTATAGCCAACATACACCTCAGAATTTCGAATGGCTAGGAGACTGAGTCATGGTATAGTCAAACTATAATACCCTCAAGGTGAACTACCGATGCACCTCAGGTCAAAGAACCAGACACACCACTGTAGCTTCGAGTCAGTCATCGATGAGAAGGTAGACTTTCTTATGACTGCTCGAGGTGGTCATGCTCAGTGCCCTCATTCTCTAACAAGTACCTATACTCTCGCTTTGGTGTCTATACAACGTAGACTTAAGACTCATCTACTATAAAAAAGTAATTGTACACCAACCTTTCAGATCAATCATTATCCTCATGATGATCCTAAGATCGGAAGCATTTTTTAAGTTAATAACGAAAATTTATGTCTTAAATTTTCAACTTTTGAAAATATGAACTATTATTATCATTAACTTAAGGGATGTATCACAGACACAAAATACACATTATGATAGAAAAATAATTCATTTTATTATTTAAGGTCAAATTATAATTTTGTCCTTAGAAGTGTACAATAAGTGTCAGCCAATTCTGACTTCTAGGGCACACATATCTAACACCTTGCTCTTAAAGGAGTGCTCAACAGAGAATTCTCTTCTTCTTCTCTAAGATCGTCCTCCTAAAAAAGATGCCTTCCAAGAAAGCTTCTACCCAATGATCGATGGCCTCCATGGCTAGATCCCATCTAGATCTACCCATCCCTGTTTCATCCTCGATGACTCAAGCTCCACCTGCAGTAATGGTGGATGCAGAGCAGTTTAACCTGCTAGTGCAGCAGGTTCGCAACCTCACAAAAGCGGTGTAGGCCATGCAGTAGTAGCAGCCTCCGATGTCGATTCATTTAGAATAGGCTTCTCTGGAATCCCGTGATCTGGTCTAGGGGCGGCCAATTTGCGCTAGTCAGTTGGTAACCTCCGAAAAGAAGAAGCAGAGGGCTGAGAGCCCCTGCTCTGATTATGACTCTATCCCTAGGAGAACTTTGCCTCCATTCAGTCAAAAGATTCTAGAGATCCATGATTGAGAGAATCTAGATCAGAAACTACAAGAGATGAACTAATGGATCAAAGAACTCCGCTATGCACCCCCTCCCACAGTAATAATATCTATACCGACCCTCCTTTCTCTCACCGCATCATGTAGAAACTGATTCTGCCGAACTTCAAGCTCCTCCAATTTGAGAGCTACGATGGAACCTCTGATCAAGCTGACCATTTGGAGGCCTTCTGGATAATGATGCTGTTCCATGGCGTGTCCGATGCCATCCTATGCTGAGCTTTCTCGTCTACTTTGAAAGAGGCAGCTAGGAATTGATACTTAGCCCTCAAGTCGAATACCATCTTCTCTTTTGATCAGATAAGCCATCAGTTTGTGGCTTATTTTATTAGTAGTTGCCATCCTAAGCGAGGCTTGAAATCCCTCATCAACATCAAGCAGCACGAGGAAGAATCCATCTAGGCTTATGTCAACCACTGTAATGCAGCTGCTCTAAAAGTTCAAAATTTAGATCAGTCTGTTGTTATGGCCATCCTAAAAGGTGGCCTTCAGAAGAACAATCTACTATTCTCCCTAGAGAAGAAGTTGTTAGATATGTGTGCCCTAGAAGCCAGAATTGACTAACACTTATAATACACATCTAAGGATAAAATTATAATTTTGATTATAAATAATAAAATAGATTATTTTCTATCACAGTGTGTATTTGAAAGTGTCTGTGATACATTCCTTGAGTTAATGATAATAATAGTTCATATTTTCAAGAGTTGAAAATTTAAGATATGAATTTTCATTATTAACTCAAAAAATGCTCCTAACTGTAGGATCATCATGAGGATGGTAATTGATTCGGAAGGTTGGTGTACGATCGCTTCTTTAGGATAGATGAGTCTTGAGTCTATGATATAGAGATATTGGAGCGAGAGTATAGGTACTCGTTAGAGAATGAGGGCACTGAGCATGACCACCTCGAACAGTTATGAGAAAGTCTACCTTCTCATTAATGACTGGCTCAAAGCTGCAGTGGTGTGTCTGATTCTTCGACCTGAGGTGCATCGGCAGTTTACCTTGAGGGTGTTATAGTTTGACTACACCATAACTCGGACTCCTAGTCATTCAAAATTTTAAGGTGTACGTTGGCTATAGCATGTTCATTGTAGGAATTGGATTGCACTGATAGGGGATCTATCTACCTTGGTAGAAGAGGAGCAGCCCTATAATGATCATGAGAATCAAGTCCATAAGTCCATGGCCATGGTAGAGTGAAATAATAGAAAGAGTTTCTACTAGGGTTTTCACATTGGATTTGAATCGAATGATTAATTCATATGACGAAAATTAGGGTTTGACGAAATCACCTTAACCCTAATCTGATCGAAGCTCAAGATAGAGAAACTTAATCACATAGATAACTGCACCGAGAGGTTTATTTTTAATTCTGATGGGTTGCCATCATATACTACTAGGTGTCACTGATGGATTTGGGGAGCAATTAGAATGATTTGGATGATCGATCATACTAGTTATCTAAATCAGAAAAGTTCTGATCCATCGAAAGGTATTTCGATGATGTCGATGATAGAGATCATGACATATCCCATTACCATATGGAACTGAACCTAACTGAATCACACAAATAAGGGTTTGGATCTAAATATCATCAATTGGACTAACCCAGTTTAATTGATTTGAATAAGATTCAATTAGGTTCTAGAAAATCATGCTAGCACATAATTTAGCCTAATGTTCTCCTTTAACAATCATTAAAAGTTGTCTCGACTGAGCTAAATATGTTTGGACTCACTCAAAAATCTTTACTTGGTCTGACTGAAGCATGTCCAGGTCAAAAAAGGATTGTCTTAATTTATGAGATAAATTTGAAACAACACCTGCCATTTTTCGTCACCTGCTAAATCTTGTCTTTTGACTTTGGTTAAACGTTGATCTTTGACACTTAGACATCTGCCCATGTATCATGCATCTATAGGAGAGAAGATGGGGCTTTGTTCTCCTACTAAAAAGACGAAAGAAAGGGGGTGCACACCTAAGGAGGCATGCGCCTAAAGAGGATGATGCCTAGAGTCCCATATAGATGGGACTCCAAGTTGCTTCATGCTCTATACTTGGGTGGCACCAAAGACTCTTCTTTGATCAGTCTTGGCGCCACCTAAGAAGGTTTATATCACTCAAAAACTATTCTGATCGATGGATGAGTGAGTTACTTTGCTCGATGGAGTTGGAGGAGTATAGTATGGTGCGGGAGTGGATCTGCAACTACAGAAAATAATCAAGGTGTTGCCCAAATACATCTGATAAGGATCTTCTGATGCATAAGTCAGGCAGAATTTTGAGAGGAGATAAGAGAGATAACAGAAAAAAATTGATACTTTAGTATTAGAGTTTCATTCATCGTATTTCAAGGTTACTTATCTTTGGTATTTATAGAGGAGAAGATGTGAATCTATATGATCAGGGTTGCAAGATTCACAAACGAGCAATTATACTCTTTCCATATCTACTGATCGAGATGGTAAGCATGTCTTTTTAGGTGCATCGTGATTTGAGTGCTTTTCTTATATACTGGATAATTGCGATATTTCTTTTTGGATGGATTGAAATCACGCCAAGTTATAACTAATTACTAATTATTTAAAAATTTAATTGGCCATTGATTTTGCTAAACATGCATCATCATTCAATTTAGTAGGCTGAGTTGTTAGGAGAGATTTTTGGGATGGTAAATTCGAGCCATATCATTAGGTCTTTACATATTTGATTACTATTTGGATATTGGAACGCTAATTCCAAGGAGGATCAAATTCCATGAGAAAAAGATGAAACCATGTCAAAGAGTTGGCATGGGTATCATTTTTCCTAGTATTGGATGTATGCTTGACTAGTATAGAATGGGATCATTTTATAGATTACATTAATTAACAAAAATTATTCATCATAATATATTATAATAATGAATTTTCTATTGGATATGTAATATTATATGTATAATACATTAATGTTACCATTCATAATATAATTCATATTAATTTAATATTCTATACAATAATGTCATACATTATTATACATTATTATGTTTATTTATATAAATTATTTGCTAAAAGCAGAGTATAGCTAGATATTATCTCTTGGTTATAAAGTACTATATAAATATCACATAAAACATTTCCATCATTATCTACAATATAATTTACATTATATTACTTTATATAGCATATTGTCATTTATTATAATATGCTATTAATATTCTAACAATATATGATAATGTATATTATATTATATGATATTATTATGTTGTAACAATGCTGCATCTTTTATTCTAACTATTCTATTATTATATTACTATAGTACTATATCAATATAATTATTAAACCTATAATGAGTTATTCTATTATCTTAGTTTTGTTATGACAATGGTGTCAGTTTTCTGACATCAATATTATTATACTATATTTTACTAGTGTAAATATTTATAATATCAAAGTTACTAATTGATTATATTATTACCGAATAATATGATTATATTATTATATCTCATCAGCAGACTTTACAAGTAATTGTGGCTCATGGTGGGACTTCTATACTTAAACTCCTTTTAAAAAAATTCAGATGGATCCTCCACCCTTTCGATCAAAATTAAAAGAAAAAAAACTATATTACTATAAATATTATAATAATAGAAATTTTAATATGTTAATATTAATATGAAGATACTAATATGGAATCTTATATTGTCATTGTTTTGGAGCTACGCTTTTGGTGGAGCTCGGGTGAGATTGATTTCTCCCCAATTACCTTCTCTACGGCAGCTACTCTGCCTTGTGTTTGACTAAAGGGAAATGAAGCGGGCCATCCAGACATGGCCACGGTGCGCGCAGAGAAGTTGGGGGCCATCCAGACATGGCCACGGTGCGCGCAGAGAAGTTGCACATGGTATTGTATGATGAGGCCTATAATCTAAATTATTTTAGGGGAACTTTTGAATCATTATCTTAATATTAATCCCTTTGATCATAAACATGGAGCACATCAAAGAAACTGTTTTCACCTTAATCAGTAATACTTAGACTGATATATAATTGTTAACAACCAACGATATCATCATAGCTGCTAACTTGAGAATTTGTCTGTTGCCATGATCTTGCATGATTTTTTAAAGTCGAGCCGCCCCACATGGGTTGTCGTCCGAGGCTACGTTACCTTAAATTGAGCCAATGTGAGTAACAAATACTAGGGTAGGGGAGGAATGGAGTGTTTTTCTTTGACTGCATGTCTTTTTTCATCTTTAAAGATAATTTAATGACTAAGCAACTTCATATTCAACTGATAATATCTGCTTTAATGTGAGTCACTGTTTCTGGGTCGAGCTAATACACAATTTTAAAGCAAACATCTTACGAGCTTTGTCTCAATAAGTGATCGATACGAATTTTGAGGATTATGTGGGAGATTTAGTTCTACATGAAATAATGAGTGGGTCCGAGAAGTGTTGATATAAATGACTATACCCAAAATTTAGCAGCTTTATTCTGAGATGGAAGGAGGTTAAAATACCTAAATTGAAAATTGCAATGGTAAGAATGATAAAAATAAGCCCTGGCTCTGAAAGTAGGGTAGCGTTTCTCTTTCATAAGATAGTGAATCGCTATTAAGCATTCTCATTTCTCTTCTTTCAAGAATCAAACCTTTTGGTCGGTCTTTAGACTCATCTGTCTTTTTTTACACCTTTTTGCCCTGACATCAAGGCAAAGGAAGGAATATGTTTGAAGGATTGACTGGAATAGAATGTCTTGATCTTGAGCCAGAAAGATTTTATTTTTAATCCTTAGAGCAGTGGGACCTACCTTGCTTTTCGATCCCGCATCTACTTGGATATCTCCGTCATCCTGCATAAAAGTTCATTTGATCGACTAGCCATCTGCTTTGGTTTGAACATGCGATCCGTAACCAGGCATCTATCTTGATAATGATCTAGAGGGAGGGAGAGAGAGAGAGAATGCTGGTATGTTCAAATATCAGCTAACATCTGAAATGAGTAGAATCACCATGTGGGATGTGTTTATTATCTAGTAGCAATTTACGAAGGACCATAAAAAGGACAAAGTATGGGATGCTATATCAGCATAGTTTATCCAGACCAAGATTATATGGGACAATATTTTGTGTATCCGGCCCATGTTCAGATCTAGTTATAGAAAAATCATGATGGTAATTAAATTAATTTGTCATTATAAGGAAAGAAATCAAATTCCACAACAAATAATATCCTAATTTATTACAACCGTATTTTTTTGGGGAAAAATATTACCATGCAATTTGTCTCCTATCAACATCATTCCTTTTCCTTTTTGCACTTTATTTCGGGAAAAGAAAGTGTTCCAGTCAAAGTGTAGGTACCGAATCATGGACATAGTCTGAATCATGAGACAGCGGTGGGTAATATTATCACAAACAACCAAAAGGAATGAAAATTTTAAGTCAGATTTCTTTCCTAAATCTTGGTAGATGGAGGCTTTAGAAAAAACTATAAAATATAAATCCTATATTCCTTCCTTATTCCCGTTTAAATTTGTGAACAAGAATCTGCCACATGGGCTCCTTTCTCAATGACTTTGGAGATGGGTCCCTTGATTCTCCGTGTTGAGTTGCACACAATCTGGGTTCCTTGGCACGTCACTCAAACACAATACCCAAACGTAAGGACCCCCCTTCCTGCAGGAAAGATACAGCCGTATCTAATGTTGTTGTGAGAAAATTACAAGACTTGAACCGTCCTTTTCCAGCACTGTCGTAATGCTTTTGTCAATGGCCATGCCTGTGGAGGCAATGAATAATGTTGCTGAGGACTATTTCACAGATTTCAGACACTAGACTTTGTCTTTAGTCATCCCAACAAGATCATCTACTAAGTTAGGTATGACCTGATTAAAAATAGAATGGCATATGGTAGACTGCATAAGAGCATATATTTAGCTCTAAATGGATTCAAAAAATGAGATAATTATATATATATATATATATATATATATATATATATATTGACCCTCTCAAATTTACCCATGTCTCACACACCCTCTCGTTTTGTGAAAAGTTTAACCACATCCTTTGATTTAGTGGACTAATCCAATATGATCCTTCTTGTGATCTGCACCTAATGTCATCACAACATTCAAATGATGAAAATATTCCTTCCCTCTTAACATTTTATAAAGTCCTTTCCCTTTTCAGAATGGCACCATTCTAAGCCCCCACTCCAGTCTTTTGCTCTTGAATATATGGTCCATCAGTCAAAATCTCCGACAGTCCTCTGGTCTATGTTGGCGACCATCCACAACAATCCTCTGGCCAGTAATCCAAACCACCCGGAGCGATCGTCCAGCACCATCTTTGAGCTGTATGGAGCCCATCTCCCATCTTTGAACAATAAGCAGCCTAGCCTAATTTTCCTCCTTTTTTGCTGTTGTGTTGAGGTCATTGGGACTCAATTGGATAGTGTGGTTAATAACCTAGGATTATGACTGTTTTGTGCATATTCTTGTGTTCATGTGCTTTTCTTTGCCAAACTGATAGCAAATGGCCGGTAGACTATAGATTATTGTTTATCGACGCTTAGTTTAGGCCAAATGCAAAATGGCCATAAGACATTGTTAGGTCATGCTTGGTGTAATTCCCCTATGTTGATTGCTAACAAGTGTTTGTTAATGCCCAGTATAGCTTGTACACGTTTTTCTGTTTCCACAAAGTGTTTCTTGATCCAAATTAATGATAGAGAATATTGTAGTGGTCCCTCTTTTATGTAATTTGGTTATGAAATCTCTGAAACGTGGTCCTATTTTGTTTGGAATCTGTATCTGTATGGTTGTGGATATAGTACTGTTTTGGATCTCGTGCACTATGGGTCCATTTATCTAGTTTGCTTTGACACTGCTTGTCCGAATGGACGCTAATCTTTTCACTGTAGAGCTGCACCATAGTGGATCATAAAGTTTCTCCTCCAAATGCACTACAGTGGGAGTTTTGCGAGCCGCTATTATAGTTGCAACTTTTGATAACATGAGTGCAGTAGAGATAGAGAATATGATGGAGAAACAAGGCTACAAGAACTACGCCCAATTCTATTTCCACTGAGGAAGAGATTTAGGAGCAACTTAAAACCCTTGAACTATGATAAGGATGTAATAGAAATGCTGGAGTTGATCAGAAGTAGAGATATTGTGTTGTTTATGTGGAGCATAGAGTGGTAAGCCGCAAGAATCCATGCATATTGCTACCATCCTCTTAGCCAACCATCATTAGTGTTAAGGTTAATGAAAGAAGGGTTACCAATCCTTATAGAGAGCTGAGACAGGTTAAGGTTGATCATCTAAGTTAGGCAGTAAATGTCATTATCAAGGACAGGAACCATGTCAGTCAGGGCTTTGAATGAGACTGCAAGTACCTAGAATGAAGGTGGAGAAGAAATCACTCATCCAGGGGTTGCTATTGCAAATGAAAACTGTGTACATCCGGAAAGGCAGCCAAATGATGTCAGTGTTGATGGAAGCAATGCAAACAAGTCTACAGAGCCAGGGTTGATCTAAGGGTTGAATTACTTACTGCTAAGCGGGTTGCACATGTGATTAATGTTAGAGTGACTAGGTAAAGGGAAAGAAAATTGTTAGCATGATTCTAGATGATCACATAATTTTAGGGATCACATAACAAGCCATAATATTTTTCTTTATTAATATGATACCACAACTTTTTTTCATTGTTAACATTATTCTATGTCATTTTTTTTTTGTTAGTACAATTCTATATTAGCTAATATTATTTTTCTTGTATTGAGTTGTACGCCGGTATAAATATCTCCTGAGATGTACTGTATGTAATTAAACAGGGATAATAAAGCTCCTATTTCTCTCTCTTTCTCTCTTATTTTTCTCTTTTTATTCTAATGTTGTATTAAAGCCACCAATCACTTAATATGCCACCATTATCTCTTTCATCTTTCTTATGGCCACCGTTGCCAATCTACCATTCACTGCTATTCTCCACTACTTTTCTCCTCTACTTGAGATCTTTGGTCACCTCTTTTTATAATTACTCGACAAATTTCTTTCCATCATTGGCCTTCAACTGCTTGCTTTTTAATCGCCAGCCTTTTTTTATGTGATGTTTTTCTATAAGGATCATTAGCCTTCAGCTTGTTTCTCTTTGAGTATTGGTTTTCTCTTCTGTAGTATTTTTATCTGTGAGAATTATCGGTCTTCAACTATCTTCTCTTTGATTGCTAGCCTTCTCTCTAGTAGCATTTTCGTTAGCAAGAATTATTAGCCTTTGTTTGCCTTCTCTTTGAGTGTCGATCTTGTTGCAACTACCACCTTCTGTGTCTTCTTAGAGTCATGTCATCTAAATCAATCACACCAATAGACATGTTAGTTTATCACTTTTGAGTATATTCGTGATCTAGTTTATAAACTCAAGTTGGCATTAGTAATACCATCTTGAGTTTCAAGGAGGGCATTAACATGATTTTAGATGATCATATAATTTTAGGGATCACATGGCAATCCATAATATTTTTCTTTGTTAATATGATTCTATAATATTTTTCTTTGTTAACATTATTTTATATCATTCTTCTTTGTTAGCATGATTCTATATCGGCTAATATTATTTTCCTATATAGAGTCTATACACTAGTATATGTACTCGATAAAATGAACTATATGAAATTGAAACAGAGATAATAAAGCTCTTTCTAGGGGTGAAAGTGCTATGGATAATATCTATTTTAATCCATTTTCGCATCCAAAGCAATCCGGCTATAGATAGAAATTTGAAGATCCAACTAATATCTATATTTATATCCATATCAATCAAAGAAAAAAAGATATAAATATGGATAAATAAATATCTGATCCATAATCGAATATTAATCTAAATTTATCTATTATTAGAAAGCCATGGTTTCATGCATGCAGATTTTTAAGTTTTAAAAATCATAAATAAAATTAGATTAAAACACCTTTTAGTCCACAAGTATGCACAAGATCTAATCTTAAAACCACTCCACAAGATCTTCATACGATGCACAGATTCATAAATCAAAATCTAAAATTGAAAAACATAAAAATTTTTTAAAAAAAAGGATCTAATCTTCACACCTTTGTGTTGATCTTCACTATGAACTGATGATCGTGGATATCTTCTAATTTTTTTAAAGCTGTACAAGCATCTGATCTCTACAGATATCCACATAAAGTTTTGATCTGATTGGAAACTCCTTGATCTCATCAAGGTGCTAGTTTCCTTTCAAAGATTACTTCTTTGATGGTTAAAGAGAATCCTTTTTTTTCTCTTTTAGACTCTCTCAGAGGAACAAGAAGAACAAGAGGAGGAAGAAGAATACAGACCTTCTAATCTTTTTCTCCCTAAAACCATGCCCTAGAGAAGAACCATGCCAAAAGAGCTTGCACCTCTCTCTCAAACCCCAAAGAGAATACATGCCCAAAAATTCCAACACCCATGAGCACTCATATGAGAGAATAAATAGCATGTGTCTTTAATCCCCATGTGTTGGTCCTATGATTGATTTTGATGATCATAAAATATTGAGTAAAAATATTATTAATTATATATTTCAAGATTGAATATAAGATTTTTTAAATGCTCATTTTGAAGAAATTATCTTTAGAAGAAATCCTTTAAAGATGTCAAGCCAAAGCACTTAAAAGAAGAAGTTTTCATAAATTTGGATGCCTTAATATAAAGAAAATGAAAGAGAAAGAAATAGATATCATTTAAAAGATTTAGAATTAGAAAATTCAAGTTTGGAAGGTCAAACAATGAAAAAAATAAAGTTGGAAAGTTTAGAGCTGACCCGCCCAAGAATCGAGCAAGCTCTTTCATAAAATAGGATTGATACTTTGATTTGGCACATTACCGAGCTAGCTCGAATTAGATCCGAGTCAACTCTTTCATGACAGTAGAAAATATATTTTTCTATTCTGCTATTCGAGCCAGCTCAATTTAGATCCGAGCCAGCTCTCTTAGGATGGAAGAAAAGCTATTTTTCTATTTCTTGAAATTTGATGCCTTAAATTTGATTCACAGCAAAGAAGAATTAGTATCAGCAAGCAATCAAGCTGGCTCAGATATGGGGTTGAGTTGGCTCGATCTGAGATCGAGCCGGCTCGAACCACAATCGAGCCGATCCTCTTAAGCAAATAGAAAGCAAGAGTTCGGATGAGACACAGTCGAGTCAGCTCGATCCCTGATAGAGTCGGCTCGATGAAAACGAACAGAACAGGATGGAATTTTTTATTTGGACTTAGATTATGATTAATCCAAGAGATCTACAAGAGTTTCATGTGGACCATAGGATCCAGCAGCCATGGAGGGTTACGGTCATGATCCGAAGATTGAAAAATATTTTAAGACTCTATCAAGATCATGTTTGATTCATATTAGGAGAAAGAGCCCTGCTAGACTCTTGTGAACTATTGAGAAGAGGATTCTCATCCTATTTAAAAGGCTAAGGTGCTATGGAGCAGTGTGGTGGCACATATGGCATGAGAGGTACGTAGAGAGGCTCAGACAGCTATCGAGAGGAGCTTGATAGAGTGCCAAATACGTGCAACCCATAAGAGAGAAGCAATAGATACATAGCATCTGGCAAGAAGACTGTGAGGGTAGAGCATCTTGTAGCTTCTGAGTATCTCCTTAGGATTATGAGAGAGTTTTTATGAGGGTAGCTTCTAATTGATAGAGATTTATATACGATAAATTGAGAGTGGATATTCTCCTCTTGTACTTATTTTTTTTTTTATCATAGAGCTTTGCATACCCTGTGGATGTGAGCCTTTGGGCTGATCCATATACTTGATTGCTTTTCTTATTTTGTTTCTTCTTTCTTCCTATCGCAATACACCAGTACTAGATCCTTAACAAGTGGTATCAGAGTAGCTGATATTTCAATAGATTGGTATCAAAGCTAGATAGTATCGAAGCATAGATTACAACAGTGGATAGAGATTAAAGAATATGGAGAAGACAAGTGTAATCAAGATGAAGATCAATAGGTTTGATGAGAAGGATAATTTCTTCTTGTAGCAAGCAAGGGTAAAGGATGTCCTCATCTAACATGGATTGATCGATGCTCTCTTGAACGATGAGATGCTAGCTACCATGAAGGTGAAGGATTGGAAGCGAATCTAGATACAGACGATGAGCATGATTCGCTTGTACTTAGCGGATGATGTGGTGATTTATATATTTGATGAGACTTTTTTGATGATACTATGGTTGAAGCTTGAGAAGCTGTACATGGTGAAGTCGCTCAGCAATATTCTATTTCTTTGAAAGCAGTTCTATCAGTTGCTGATGGACAAAGGCCAGAGCATGCAGGAGCATCTATCCAACTTTTAGAAAATTCTCACCAACCTACTCAGCATTGGCAAAAATGTTGAGAAAAAGACTAGAACGTTGGTCTTGCTAGCATCGCTCCTTCCTTCATATGAGTCTTTGATGACTGCTCTTCTAGTGAAAAAAAGTACCATCAAGATGGACGAGATCACTGTAGCGATACTTTAGAATGAGATTCTTAGAAAAAAAAATTCAGCTTTGAGCTCAGATGGTGGCAGCTCAGCTTTGGTGATTTTTGAAGAAGTAGGAGGTAGTGGATGGAGTAGCAGAGGATCATGAGGAGGACGATCCAGGTCTAAGATGAAAAATCAAAGTAAGATCAGATGCTACAGATGCGATAAGTTAGGACATCATGTCAAAGATTGCCCACAGCTCAAAGATCGAACGAGGACTACTGTAGTGATGGCTAGTCGCAAGTCAGAGGATGATGTCTTGAAGATATCTGATAAGGTATCTACTTTTTTTTAATAGTGTATTTTAGATTCTGCATGCACATATCATATTTGTTATAGAGAGAAGCAGTTTGACTTTCTAGAGAGTAGTGATGGCACTATTTATCTATCGGATGGATCGAGCTGTACGATCAGAGGCATCGAGATGGTCTGCTGGAGGACACATGATGGTACAGTGAGAAGATTGGAGGAGGTCCGATACATACCTAATTTTAGATGAAATCTTATCTCACTGAGTAAACTGAATTCAAATGGCTATAAGTAGATACCTGATGATGAAATCCTGAAGGTCATGCATGACGATAGGATGATATTAGAGAAAAAGAAGAGGACGTGAAGATATTACTATCTGGCAAGTAGTCTAGTGTGAGGTGGAGCTTTAGGAGTCAGAGAAAGTTCAGTGCAAGATGGAGCTCCAGGTGGAGGTGGATCGGGCATGAGATGAGAGACTCGAGAGGATGAGAGATAATGTCATAGAGTGAAGTTTCTATTGCCGTAGGAGACTTTTTCGAGCAGGTCTTTGGTCAGAATGGATACTGCCATTGATAGAGGTGGGATCGAGTAGCCTAGCTTGACTTTCATGCATGTTTGCCCATCCATGATTAGCAGGCATGCCCCATGGCATGGGGGCGAGATGACTCACAAGCTCTCATAGTCAGATAAAGGTCGAATGTCGAGTCGAGGTGGAGATTATTAGAATTTAATGAAGAAAAAATCTATTTTCTGAATCAAATTCGTTCAGATTTGATTGGATCAGGAGGAATATTTCAAAAATATTTTCTCTAAGATCCTAATTAGATCTAAGACTCCTCAGATCTAATTTTATTGATCTGATAATAAAAATAAAAATAAAATAAAATTAAAAATTAAATTTAATTTAATTAACCTTTATTTTGGATAATCTAATTATCCTGTGATGATCCTGATATTTTTCTGAGGTTCTGGATGTAGCCATGCAAGTGCCTGATCTCTACCGGTATCTACTCGAGCAGGATCGAAAGATCTTCTCTTTCTCAATCAATTCTTCAAAAATTAGATCTGGATCTGATCTTGAAGATCTTCAAAATGACTTTTGAAGAATAGCCATTGTCTCGTGCAGCAGTGCTGCCTTCTTCCTTTTTCGGTGCCTTTCACTTGCTTAGATCGCATCTTCTTTATGCCCAAAGTCCCTTGGGTGTGGAGAGGAGAGAGTGGACCAGAGGGTGGCATGGAGAAGGAGGAAGAGGGGCTATATGGCATGGGCTAAAGGCAGAAGAATTAAATTCTAGCCGCAGATAGGGTTTATATAGACCCTACTGCGCCATGCAGTGCCCATCATCCTGGTCAATCATGGCCCTTTATGCAATCAGATCTAAATTTGATTGGTGAAATGACATCATCTGATCCAATCAGATTAGAGACCCTTAAAACTCTCCTTAGGTGGTGTAAAGATTGGGTCAAACAAGTCTTCTTGGCGCCATCTAATTTAATCCCCTGAAGTAACTGGAGTCCCATCTGTATGGGACTCCATCTTCTATCCTCATGGGGTGCATGCCTCCCTAGGCATGCACCCCCTTCCTGTCTGCTTTTTAGCAGGGGGACAAGTTTGCAGGTTTTCTCCTATGGGTGCATGACACATGGGCAGATGTCTAAGTATCCATGGTCAATATTTGACCAATGTCCGAAGACAAGATTTAGCAGGTGATGAAAAATGGTAGGTGTTGTCTCAAATTTATCTCATAAATTAAGACAACCCTTTTTTGACCTAGACAAGCTCCAGTCAGACCAAGTAAAGGTTCCTGAGAGAGTTCAAATACATTTGGCTCAATCGAGACTAGCTTTAATGATTGTTAAAAAAGAATATTAGGCTCAATCTTGTGCTAGCATGATTTTCTTGAACCTAATTGAATCTTATTCAAATCAATTAAATTGGGTTAATCCAATTGATGATATCTTGATCCAAACTCTTGTTTGTGTAATCTAATTAGGTTCAGTTCTGTATGGTAATGGGATATGTTGTGATCTCTATCATCAACATCATCGAAACACCTTCCAATGGATCAGAACTTTTCTGATTCAGACAACTAGTATGATCAATCATCTAAATCATTCTAATTGCTCCCAAAATCCATAAGTGACACCTAGCAGCATATGGTGGCAACCCATCAGAACTGAAAGTGAACCTCTTGGTGCGGTTACCTATGTGATTAAGTACCTCTATCTTGAGCCCCGATCGGATTAGGGTTAAGGTGATCTCGTCAAATCCTAATATCTGTCATATGAATTAATCATTCGATTCAAGTCCAATGTGAAAATCCTAATAGAAACTCTTTCTATCATTTCACTCTGCCATGGCCATGGGCTTATGGACTTGATTCTCATGATCATCATAGGGCTACTCTTAATCTATTGAGGTAGATAGATCTCCTATTGGTGCAATCCAATTCCTATAATGAATATGCTATAGCCAACATACATCTCAGGATTTCAAATGACTAGGAGATCGAGTTATGGTGTAGTCAAACTATAACATCCTCAAGGTGAACTATTGATACACCTTAGGTTAAAGAACCACACACTACTACAGCTTCGAGCCAGTCATCGATGAGAAAGTAGACTTCCTCATGACTGCTCGAGATGGTCACGTTCAGTGCCCTCATTTTCTAACGAGTACCTATACTCTCACTTCGATGTCTCTACACC
The DNA here is from genome assembly GCA_006176705.1 of Cocos nucifera. Lineage (NCBI taxonomy): Eukaryota > Viridiplantae > Streptophyta > Magnoliopsida > Arecales > Arecaceae > Cocos > Cocos nucifera. Next base: position 560,403 of record QRFJ01000496.1, read on the forward strand.
GTAGACTCAAGATTCATCTATCTAAAAGAAGTGATCGTACACCAACCTTCCAGATCAATCATCATTCTCATGATGATCCTACGGTCGGGAGCATTTTATGAGTTAATAATGAAAATTCATGTCTTAAATTTTTAACTCTTGAAAATATGAACTATCATTATCATTAACTCAAAGAATATATCACAGACACTTTCAAATACACACTATGATAGAAAATAATTTATTTTATTATTTATAATTAAAATTATAATTTTGCTCTTAGAAGTGTATTACAAGTGTCAGCCAATATGGCTTCTAGGGCATACATATCTAACAAACTCCCACTTAACCTAAAGCCAATTGGCTACAAATCTAAGTCTCATCTTCTCAAGGCGGGCTTTGATCTTCTATTGGCCCAACGATTTTATCAGTGGGTCTGCTGCATTGTCTGTGGAGTCGACTCTCTTGACCTTGACATAACCTTTCTCAAGATAATTGCAGATGAAGTGGTATCATCGCTCGATGTGTTTAGATTTCTGATGAGACCTCAGCTCTTTAGCAAGGGCTATGGCGCCATTATTATCGTAGTACAGAGGAATGGCATCCGATGGCATCACTCCGATCTCTGTGGTGAACTTCTTGTACCAGAATGCCCCCTTTATAGCTTTTGATGCAGTGATGTACTCTACTTCTATGGTGGAATCTGCTATCACTATCTGCTTGAAACTCTTTCAACTGATAGACTATCGTTACACACAAATAGACTTTTAGATGTCAACTTTCGATCACCTATATCGGACATAAAATCTAAATTTGTATATCCCTAGACTTGGAGTTCTCTATTACCAAAAACCAACATCAAATCCTTAGTTCTTCTCAAGTACTTAAGGATACATTTTACAGAAGTCCGGTGTTCTTCACCTGGATTCGACTGATATCTACTTGTGATACTCATAGCATGGGCTATATCAGGTCGTGTACATAACATGGCATCCATGAGGCTTCCTATTGCTGAAGCATAAGGGATCTTGCTCATGCATTCAATCTTCTCAGGTGTGTTGGGACATATTTTCTTAGAGAGATGAATGCCATGTCTGAAGGGTACCAATCCCCTCTTAGAGTTTTTCATACTAAACCTCTTTAGCACTTCCTCTATGTACATCTTCTGTGAAAGACCTGGCATCCTATTCGGTCTATCTCTATAGACCTTAATTTCTAGAATAAAAAATGCTTCTCCTAGGTCATTCATGGAGAATTCTTTAGATAACCATATTTTAACTATGGTCAACATGAAAATATCATTTCCAATAAGAAGGATATCATCCACGTACAGTACGAGGAAGACAATAGCGCTTCCACTGATCTTTTTAAAAATATATGGTTCCTCCTTATTCTTGATGAAATCAAATAATTTGATCACATCATTAAAACGAGTATTCTAGCTTCGAGATGCTTGCTTAAGTCCATATACGGACCTTTGCAGCTTGCATATTTTATGATCAACATCACTGGATGTGAAACTTAGTGGCTGTTCCATATAGATATCTTTCTTAAGGTATCCATTTAAGAATGTCATTTTCAGGTCCATTGCCATATTTCATAATAGAAATAGGCTGTAATAGCAAGCAATATGCGGATGGATTTTAGCATGGCTACTAGCGAAAAGGTATCCTGATAGTCAATTTTTTTGCACTGACTATATTCTTTTACCACTAATCTAGCTTTGAATGTCTCAATATTTCCATCTGCACCAATCTTTCTCTTATAGATCTATTTATACCCAATATGTTCTATACCTTCTGATGGATCTACCAAGGTCCAGACTTGGTTTGAGTGCATCGAGTCAATTTCTGACTTCATTGCCTCTAACTATTTCTCAAAGTCGATATCCGATATCGCCTCGTCATAGATTTTGGGATCATCATCATGAACCCCATTACCTATGAGGAACATTTTCTATACTTTCTTTGAAATAGTACCTAAGTACCTCTCAGGAGGATGGAAAACCCTTTTCGATCTACGAGGTGGAGGAGGTAGTGATTGTATTAGCTCAACCTGATTTGGTTCCATAGGATCCTTGCTCGTTGCTTTTATGAGATTTTCTCCTCGAGCTTGATCTGCTTTCCAATGCCACCATCTTGAATAAACTATTTTTCAAGAAAGATGGTATGCCAACTCACAATCACATTATGGTCTTCTGAAATGTAGAAATAATATCCTAATGACTCTTTAGGATATCCTATGAATCGAGCTCTAAAGAACTTATAATTTAACTTGTCCGTTTGTTGTCTTTTGACATGAGCTGGATAATCTCAAATTCTGAGATGTCTCAGACTTGGTTTCTTACCATGCCATATCTCATATGGTATGGTAGGAATAATTTTAGAGGGAAACCTATTCAGTAAATATATAGCAGTTAATAGAGTATGTCTCCAAAGAAAATCAAAGAGGTTTGTGAAGCTCATCATGGATCGGATTATATCTAATAGAGTCCGATTCCTCTAATTTGAAACTCTATTAAGTTGAGGTATTCTAGGTAGAGTCCATTGAGAGACTATGCCATTTTGCTTGAGATAGTCCAAAAATTCCTGACTAAGGTATTCACCTCCTCGATCTAATTGAAGAACCTTAATGGATTTTTCACTTTACTTTTCAACTTCATGTCTGAATTCCTTAAACTTTTCAAAGGCTTCAGACTTGTGTCTCATAAGATACATATACCCATACCGAGATAAATCATCGATAAAGATTATGAAGTAGTCAAAGTTGCCTCTAGCCGGTACATCAAATGGGCCACACACATTAGTATGTACTAGGACAAGTAGTTCCATGGCCCTTTCCTCATGTCCTACAAAAGAAAGCTTAGTCATTTTGCCATGAAGACATGATTCATAAATTGGATATGACTTGGAAGTCAATGGACTCAATAGCCTGATTTTCTCTAATTTGTTAATCTTATCTTCTGCTATATGACCTAGCCTTAAGTGCCATAGATACCTATCATTTGGATTATCTCTGGGTCATTTTGATCTTATGAGATTCACATTTTGCTCGATATTAAAGATAGATACATCAATATGTAACTGATAGAGATCGTTAATAAGAAAATCACTTACAATTTTATTTCTTTCATAAAGAATATTACAATGGTTCTTAAGAAAACTAATTACATAGCCTTCTTGTACTGAACATGAAACATAAATCAAATTCTTGCTTGCAGCAGACACATAATAACAATTCCTAAGTATTAAATCTAAACCAAATCGTAGTCGAAGAGGATAGGTTCCAATGGCCACAACAGCAATCCTTACTCCATTTTTGATGCATAGGATCATCTCACCATCCCTCAGCCTCCTGCTATCCTTAAGACCCTGCATGGAAGTGTACAAATAAATACTAGAACCAGAGTCAAGCATCCAACTGGATGTAGAAGAAACCATAAGGTTAGATTCAAAAATGATCATACCTCCAAAAGGACCTGTCTCCTTCTTATTCTTTAGGGTGGCTAGGTATGTAGGGCAATTCTGCTTTCAGTGGCCACCGATATTACAATGAAAACACTTTTCTTTGTCAGTAGCTTTCTTCTTCAGCTCTGCCTTCTTTTTCTTTCTATCTTCCACCTTCTGCTTTTTTATAGACTTTTTCTTCTTTCCAAAAGACTTTCTCTTGAAAGAAGTCCGTTCCATAGCAAGTACTGAGCCTTTAAAATCTTTCATAGAAAGCTCAATAATAACTAGCATATTCATAAGCTTGGCTAGAGTATTCTGAAGTTTATGCATATGGTAGTTCATGATGAACTACCCAAACACATCAGTCAAGGATTGCAGAATTATATCATTTTGCTGATCCTGATCTAATTTCATTTTGAGCTTCTCAAGCTCTTCTAAGTCCTTGATCATCATTAGACAATGATCTTGGACTGACTGCCTATCATGCATTTTAGCCTTAAATAGTTATTTAGTGATCTGATATTTGGCTACGCGACTTTGTTCACCAAACAACTTTTGCAAGTGAGCCAACATTTGGTGGCCAGTCTTGATATCTTCATGTTGACGCTGAAGCTCATCAGACATCGAGCCCAACATGTAGTATCTAGCCTTATTATCTTCATCCATCAATTTATTAAGAGATGCTCTCTATTCAGTGGATAGACGAGCTGGTAAGGTGGGGGTATCCTGGTCTAATATATGAGTTAATTTCTTAAAACTTAAAATAATTTTGAAGTTTTGGAGTCAATCCTTATAATTAGATTCGGTCAGTCTATGGGTGTCCAGGATACGGGCTAGTGGGTTGGACGTAGATATTTTTCTTTTTCCTATAGAAAGTCAAAATTTCTAGTTAGATTTTGTAATTAAGACTTGACTGGTTTATTTAGGAGTTTAATTTTTAAATAAATTAGCTCTTACTATTTTTTTGGATCCCTACACTTTTTCTATAGAGATGTAAAAATCTCCACGATTACTGATTTCTCGTAGATGGTGCAGTCCCACCAACTGACTCATCACCTCACCTAACAGTTATTGGTATTGGGTTCGTCAATAGGTGAACAACTCTTATCCAATGATTCTCTAATCATGATGCACCCAGGCTTCGTCTCTAATTTATGAATCTCATCGTGCCTGGAATATTGATCCACTCCTTAGTTAAGTCAGACCCACCATTTACATAGATTGAATTCTTAATTGAGTTTCTCACCGTATCTGCAATATTGAGCCCAATCCATCCTCCAGCCCATAGCATCCAATGCCTAGTAGACATGGTTGCATCTTTTCAGTGTAATTGAACCACTATGACTAGCCGAGAATAATAAACCTTGGAAAGAGTCCGCACATCTACAATGGTGGAAGATCTTAGACTTAATCTTTTCTTAGGAAGATTTGATTTAGATCTTTTTAAATTTGACTTGACATAGCCATAACCATTATGACTAACCTAGTGGCATGGGTTAGCTCGGATTGTTAGCCACCTTATATCAGGACTGGGCCGACAAATAAGGCTAGGTAAGTGAGATCGATGGAAGGGATATGCGATGGAAGGGATATGCCATTAACTCGATAAGAATACATTTGAGTCGAGTAGCTCTTAATTAAAAATCAATCGATCGTATCTACCAAACTTATCTTAGATACCAAATTATTGAGCCAGAACCAATCAGATCAGCCTACAATCCAGACTCTAACCACTGAGCCTAATTAGATCTTAACTTGATCGATCACTCATGTGACTTGACCTTGACCCAGACTTAATTCTATTAGGCTGGTCAATTTAAGTACTCTTGATCCCACCTAACCAACTCTTGATTCGGTTTGATCAACTGCTAGACCTAATTGAGCAACCCAAGTCTGAACCCAATTTTATGAATATATCTTAGATCTAAAAATTCTCAATTTTAGATCTAATATATTTTATAATCTTAATTCTTAATTATATTTAGGATTCATAAATAAAATATATATATAAAATTCTAAGATTTCAGGATCTAGAATTTTGCAAAAAATAAGTTTCGATTTCTAATTAAAGTCGAACGCGCAGCACTCCTACACACCATAAGAACATCCCATTGAATGGGAGGAGAGGGCCTTTAAATCCTACTTCATTCTTATGACCGAACGACCAAGGAGAATGCCTTAATCAGAAACATGATAAATCTACAAAACTAGTTAGATCTACATTATATATCATATATATAAAAATTAATCTAACTAAAAATATATTTTACATACATCTCATGTATCATATCATGCATATTTTTAGATCTAAATTATCTCATAAATATCTAAAAAATAAAATTTAAATTTGATCATTTCAAATTAAAATTTATTCTAAAAAAATTTGTAGAACTATTCTACAACTAGTCTAAACATGCATCTATCACATCTCATATGAATAAATTAAATAATTTTATTTTTTATTTTTTAGATCTAATTATAATATTTATAATATCATAAAATAATAAATAAATAAATCTAAAAATTATAATTAATTAAATTAAAATTATGATCATACTAGACTACACATAGAATAATTCTATTCCTAGTCTAGTCATGCATCTAATATATCTTAGATCTAGATTATTTAATTTTTTAATTTTTTAATTTTAGATCTAATCATGTCTAATGTGACATCTAAAATTATCTAATTATTAGATCAAAAATTAATTAAAATCAGATCTAATGAATTATGAAACCTGGCTTTGATACTAGTTGAAGAAAAAAATCAGTCTTTTGGGTCAGGTTCGTTCAGATCTGATTGGATCAGGAGGAATATTTCAAAAAAAATTTTTCTAAGATCTTAATCAAATTTGAGACTTCTCAGATCTAATCTTATTGATCTAATAATAAAAATAAAAATAAAATAAAGATAAAAATTAAATCTAATTAATTATATCTTTATTTTGGGTAATCCAATTATCCTGTGATGATCACGATGTTTTTCTGAGATTCTGGATGTAGCCATGCAAGTGCCTGACCTCTATCGATATCCACTTAGACAGGATCTAAAGATTTTCTTCTTCTCAATCAATCCTCCAAAAATCAGATCTAGATCTGATCTTGAAGGTCTTCAAAATGGCTTTTGAAGAACAATCATTGTCTCTTACAGCAATGCTATCTTCTTCCTTTTCTGGCATCTTTCACTTGCTTGGATCGCACCTTCTTCATACCCAAAGTCCCTTGGGCATGAAGAGGAGAGAGAGGATCAAAGGATGGCATGGAGAAGGAGGGAGATGGGCTATGTGGCATGGGCTAAAGGCAGAAGAATTAAATTCTAGGTGCAGACAGGGTTTATATAGATCCTACTGCACCATGCAGTGCCACATCATCCTGGCTAATCATGGCCCTTTGTGTAATCAAATCTAAATCTGATTGGTAGGATGACATTATCTAATCCAATCAGAATAGAGATCTTTAAATTTCTCCTTAGGTGATGCCAAGACTGGGTCAAACAAGTCTTCTTGGTGCCACCTAATTTAATCCCCTGAAGCAACTGGAGTCCCATCTGTATGGGACTCTATCTTCTATCCTCATGAGGCACATGCCTCCCTAGGCATGCACCCCCTTTCTGTTTGCTTTTTAGCAGGGGGACAAGTCTCCAAGTTTTCTCCTATGAGTGCATGACACATGAGCAGATGTCTAAGTGTTTAGGGTCAATATTTGACCAATGTCCGAAGACAAGATTTAGTAGGTGATGAAAAATGATAGATATTGTCTCAAATTTATCTCATAAATTAAGATAATTATTTTCTGATCTAGACAAGCTTTAGTTAGATCAAGTAAAGATTTTTGAGTGAGCCTAAACATATTTGACTTAGTCGAGATAAGCTTTAATGATTGTTAAAGGAGAACATTAAGCTCAATCATGTGCTAGCACGATTTTCTTGAACCTAATTAAATCTTGTTCAAATCAATTGAACTGGATTAATTTAATTGATGATATCCATATCCAAACCCTTATTTGTTGACCCAGTTAGGTTTAATTTCATATGGTAATGAGATATGTCCTGATCTTTATCATCGACATCATCAAAACATCTTTCAATGGATCAGATTTTTTTGATTCAGACAACTAGTATGATCAATCATCCAAATTATTCTAATTGCTTCCAAAATCTATCAGTGACATCTAGCAGCATATGGTGGCAACCCATCAGAACTGAAAGCGAACCTCTCGATGCGGTTACCTGTGTGATTAAGTTTCTCTATCTTGAGCTTCGATCGGATTAGGATTAAGGTGATCTTATCAAATCCTAATATCCATCATATGAATTAATCATTCGATTCAAGTTCAATGTGAAAATTCTAATAGAAACTCTTTCTATTATTTCACTCTGCTATGGCCATGGGCTTATGGACTTGATTCTCATGATCATCATAGGACTACTCCTCATCTATCGAGATAGATAGATCTCCTATTGGTGCAATCTAATTTCTACAATAAACATGCTATAGCCAACATACACCTCAGGATTCTAAATAGCTAGAAGATTGAGTTATGGTGTAGTCAAACTATAACACCCTCAAGGTGAACTGTCGATACACTTTAGGTCAAAGAATCAGACACACTACTACAGCTTCGAGCTAGTCATCGATAAGAAGGTAGACTTCCTCATGACTGCTCGAGGTGGTCACGCTCAGTGCTCTCATTCTCTAACGAGTACCTATATTCTCACTCTAGTATCTCTACACCATAGACTCAAGACTCATCTATCCAAAAGAAGTGATCGTACACCAACCTTCTGGATCAATCACCATCCTCATGATGATCCTACGATTGGAAATATTTTATGAGTTAATAATAAAAATTTATGTCTTAAGTTTTCAACTCTTAAAAATATGAACTATCATTATCATTAACTCAAGGGATGTATCATAGATACTTTCAAATACACACTATAATAGAAAATAATATATTTTATTATTTATACTTAAAATTATAATTTTATTCTTAGAAGTGTATTATAAGTGTCAGCCAATTTGGCTTCTAGGGCACACATATCTAACATTTAATGCTTCAAATTTGATCCACAGTAGAGGAGAATCAGTATCAATAAGTAGTCGAACTGGCTCAGACATGGGATCAAGTTGGCTTGGGTTGAGATTGAGCTGGCTCAAACCATAGCCGAGCCAGCCCTCTCAGGTAGATAAAAAAATAGGAGTTTAGATGAGATACAGTCGATCCAACTTGACCGCTAATAGAGGCAATTTAATGGAAATGAATAGAATAGGATGTGATTTTCTATTTGGACTCAGATTGTGATTAATCCAAGAGATCTACAGGAGTTGCGCATGGACCACAAGATCCAGTGGCCATGGAGGGTTACAGTCATGATCTAAAAGTTGAAAAATATTCTAAGACTCCATCAAGATCATGTTTGATTCATATTAGGAGAAAGAGTCCTATTAGGATTCCTATGAACTACTAAGAAGAGGATTCTTATCCTATTTAAAGGGCTAAGGTGCTATGGAGCAGTATGGTGGCACGTATGATGTGAGAGGCACATAGAGAGACTCAAACAATCATCGAGAGAAGCTTGGCAGAGCACCAAGTATGTGCAGCCTATGAGAGAGAGAAGTAACAGGTGCATAAGATCTGATGAGGAGGCTGTGAGGATAGCACATCTTATAGCTTCTGAAGATCTTCTTGGAATTCTGAGAGAATTTTTGTGAGGATAGCTTCTAGTTGGTAGAGATTTATGTACGATGAGTTAAGAGTTGGTAGTCTCCTCTTATACCAATTTTTTTTTTTATAGTGAAGATTTTAATGCCCCATGGAGATGAGCCTTTGGACTGATCCACATACTTGATTGCTTTTATTATTTTATGTCTTCTTTCTTCCTATCGCAATATGCCAGTACTAGATCCTTAACAAGTGGTATCAGAGTAGCTGATATCCTAACACTATTCTGTAGTTTGAGCTAGCTTGAGATATCTCAAAATCAAAATCGAGCCAAGTCAACGAAGACTAACAGGCGTAATAGCTAGTTTTGCAGAAGTCTATTTTCACCCAAAACTTTGTCCAATGGCTATTTTTTTTATCTCCAATGGCTATAAATGGCTAGAAATGAGTTCCAAGGCTATAGAACTTGTGGAAAATAAAAGAAAGTTATAAGAGAAGAAAAGAAAAAAAGGGAACAAGTGAAAAAATTTCAGATTTGAGTAAGGTCATTGAATATTCTTGAGAAAGAAGAAAAGAGAGGAATAAGTACATACTTTTTAGAGGACTTTCAAGAGTGATCTTCTCCAACATTCTTAACATCCTCTCAAGCATTAATTGAAAAGAAGTGAAGCATCACAAGAGCAATCTTTCAGCACCTTCTTCAAGCTTCAAAGGTTATTTTCTATTTTTTTGTGTTGAAATTATATTTTATTTTCTTTATAAGTTTCTTTGGGAGAAAGAAACTTGGAGTTTAGGCCAGTCCAAGTCCATAATTGGATATTATATAAGTTTTGATTGGTTGGTCCGAAAAAATAACTGGATTGTTAGTGAACCCAAAAAACTAACGATTTAAGATTTTGGTTGGTGCTCTTGTGAAAACCAACTAGATTTGTTTGTAAGCCCAGAAAAATAAATATACTATAATCAAGGATAGATTATAGTAAAAATTCTAAGAATAACTTGAAGAGTGGACGTAGATGTGGGTTATACTAAATCACTATAAAATTTTATGTGTTTGTGTCATGCTTTTGATTCTTTCCTTACTTGCTTTATTATTTACTTGGATTAGTCTTTAAATTCTTGCATAATATTTGTATGTCTTGAATCCACTGCTACTTATATTGTACTCATCTCAATCATACTATCTAGGTTAAAATTAAAGTATATACTTGTTTAGATTTGAAATTTGGTTAAAATTTTATAAGAACTCAATTCAACCCTCCTCTTAGGTTGCTATCTCTAGGTAACAATTAGTATCAGAGTAGGTGTTTTAATATTTGATAGTTAACTTAGCAGTTAAAGAGTAAAAGTTCATGGCAATCCCAATTAGTTCATCATTTGCTGAAGGCTAGTTCACATCTAGACCACCATTATTTAATGATATAAATTACATATTTTGAAAAGCTAGAATAAAAATTTTTATACAAGCTTTAGATTATGATATGTGGGGAGTCATAACTAGAGGACCACATACATCCATAATTAAAAATAATGGTATGTCTATTCTCAAATTAGAAAAGAATTGGGATGAATTTGATAAGAAGATGGCTCAATTAAATGATAAAGCCATCAATATTCTTTAGTGCTCTCTTGATATCATGAATTTAATAGAATATCTATATGTACATCAGCTAAAGAAATTTAGAAAAAATTAGAAGCAACTCATGAAGGAACAAGCCAAGTTAAAGAATCTAAAATTAATTTACTTGTTTATAATTATGAAATATTCAAGATGGAACAACATGAGTCTATTTCTAATATGTTTATCAGATTTATTAAAATAATTAATGCTTTAAATGATCTTGGCAAGAAATATACTAATCATGAGCTTGTTTGCAAAGTTTTAAGAAGCTTGCCAATGACATGGGAAGCAAAAGTGACAGCGATACAAGAAGCGAAAGATCTTACTAAGCTATCTTTAGAAGAATTGTTGGATTCATTCATGACTCATGAGCTGAACATGGCTCAAAAAGAAGAAGATGAAGAGCTAAGAAAAATGAAGACCATCGTCTTGAAATCCACTACCCACTATGAAGAAAGTGATGAGTCGGATGAAGAAGAAGAAGAAAAGGAGAGTGAAGATGATGAGGACATGGCATCTCTCTCAAGAAAATTCAAGAAGTTTCTTATGAAGAAAAGTATGAAGAAAAAAGAAAAGAAAAAGAAAAAGAAAGAAAGAGTGTTACTTGCTATAATTGCAAAAAATGGAAAAACTACAAGCTGAATTGCTCTCTACTCAATAAGCATCCCAAAAGGACTAACAAAAGAGCTATGCTAGAAATTTGAAAAGATAGTAACATTTCAAGCTCGGATGAGGAAGAGGAAGTGGCAAATCTCTACTTCATGACTATTGAGAATGAGGTAAATTCTGAAAACTCCTCTAAGTTTACATTTCATGAATTGTTTGAAGCCTTTAATAACTTAATAGATGAATTCAAAAAATTAAGACTGAAAAATAAAGAGCTCAAAAAGTCTAATCTTCTTTTAGCTAATGAAAAAAATAAGTTATTGAATGAAAAAGAATATATCTTGATAGAAAAGAATGCTTTGGCTAAAGAAAAAGAAATACTTTTAAAATCTAAAAAATCTTTAATTGAAGAAAATATTAAGCTGAAGATGAAATTTAAAAAATTAAAACTTTATATTGAAGAAAAAGAAAACTTGTTAAAAGAAAAAAAAAATTTTTTAGAAGAAAATATCAATCCAAGAAAAGAGATTGAAATATTGAAGCCTATGCTCAATAAGTTCACTTATGGATCTCAAAAGCTTTAAACAATATTGAATAATCAAAAGGCTATTTTCAATAAAGCTATGATTCGGTATAATCCCTTAAGAGAATAAAATTTATGAAGAACATATTTAGTAAAGCTTCATCTAAAAATTATTCAATTATATGTTTTAAATATAATAAAGTTGGCCATAAAATTTTTGAATACAATACCAAAAGAATCGGCCAAATCTTAAGTAAGCAAATATGGATTCAAAAAAAAAAAACTATAAGCTCCAACCTCAATGGACCCAAGATGGTTTGGGTACCAAAAATTAAAAAATGATTTTGCAGGTATACTAAGCATCAATGAAGTGAAAGGAGCTAATTTTTATGGATGGATGGCTTGTACTTGAGAAAATGAGTGATGATGTTTGGTAAAAATAAAACATTTCTTCCATCATTCCATTATTAATTACTATAATTATCAAGTATATTCGATTGATTTTGATGAGTTATCACTGCTTACAATGATTATACTTTATGATTTGAATATTTGGATATATTGATTTTACTTCAATTTTTAAATCGATATACTCTCATCTATGTATCATGTTTAGTTAATATGAACTAAAGTTTTCTTAAAATTCAGCATGATACTATAGCTTTTCCATACCAAATATGCATTCACAAAACTTAAATTGAAAGAAGCATGATTGTCTATAATTTATTTGATCGCAAAAATGATAAACAAGCTAAGTTTTGACAACCCACATAAGATGCTTAATTATTAAAATTCTTCAAAAGCTACATGATCTAAAATTTGAAGATAAGATACTCTAATCATAAAAGATCAAGTATTTGAAGTGTTGATATGCATTGCATCCTAGTTTGGTTTTTAAGGATTTAAAAATTTTCTAGTTGAACTAAAATCATAGAGCCTTTATTTAGTTTTTTCTTGATATAATTTTGATTTAATCTCATTTGATTTGATTGATTATCATACTCTTAATTGATTGATTTTTTTATCCTCCAAATAGATTTGAATATCTTTCTTGATTATTGATTTGATTGCCTTTTCTTATCTTAAAAGAATTTATTAATGAACATTCATATTTTATTCTGATTGATTGATTTTAAAAATTGAATTTAAAAAATATTCTTCTTGAATCTTTTGAAGTTGATATCAAGCAAAATATTTTAAAAAAGCTATCATTTATCTTTAAAGCAAAATATTTAAAGAAGACTTCAGTCTTAATTAATTAGTATCAAGCAGCTTACTATTTATCTTATATTTGATTGATTTATCGTTCTCAAAATTGTTTGATTTGAATCGATTCATCTTTATCAATTCAAAACTAAAATAATTAGTATCAAGCTAAACTTCAAAGATTTTAGCTCTGATAAATAAATTTGATTATTATAGAAAAATAAATTTAACAAATATTTTTTTAAAAAATTTTAATTGGTATCAAGAAATTTTTTAAAAAATTATCAATGATTTAAATCTTAAAGCAATTAGTATCATAATTCTCATAGTTGATATCAAATAGTTTATTCTTGCTTTAAGTTTCTTTACTTTATCCTTTGGCAAAAAGAGAAGAATATTTTATCTTAAATTTGATTTTGCATAGCTAATATGATATCGTTTGAGATAAATTCAAAAAATTTCAAGCATTTTCTAAACTTAATTGAGTGATATCTTTTAAGAAAAGAAAGATTTGAATTTAAATAGAAAATCTTTCTATGATTTATTTTATATGATCTATTGGTATCAATTAAAAATAATTTATCAAAATAATTTGATTTGAATTTAATTGATTTATCTTTTTCAATAAAAAATTTTAATAATTGGTATCAAATAAACCATTCTTGCCTTGCACATTATTGCATTACTTTCAGTAAAAGAATTAAATATTATGTCTTAAATCTATTTTGTATTGATATACTTTTGATGTGATATTATTTGAGATAAATTCAAAAAAATATATATCTCTTCTGAACTTGATGAATTGATAACTCTTAAAGAAAAAGAAAAGATATTTTCTAAAAAAATTGAATAGATCTTATGCTTGCTTTTGATACTCAAAATTCTTAATAGTGAAAAGCACTATTCCTTTTAAATCTTTAAAGCTCAAAGCATTTTTCTAACTAAGTTTAAGAAAATATTTTTGCATCCATATTTTTGGATATGGGGAGAAGTGCCATTAGATTTATATTATTCAAAATCTAATTGAAATATATTTTTTAAAACTAGCCAAGTTTAATTTAAATTTAAAAAGAAAAAAATATATAAAATCTAAATTCAAGTTAAATATAAAAAAGGGGAAGAAAATATTAAAGAAGAAAATGTGCCTAATTTTAAAATAGTTTTGTTTGCAAAAGTAAAGGAGAGAAAATATTAAAAAAATGATAATTTAATTAAAAAGATCTTTAAAATTAAAAATATTTTTTAAATTTAGAAAATTTGAATTGAGCAGTTAAATTCATATCAAATATGCTTGATTTGAAAGAAAAAAGAAAAAAAAGTTGAAAGATAAAATAATCCAACTATAATTATATGAAATAGGAGGAAAAATGCTTTTTGTCTTGATTTGATTGAAAATTTTGATTAATCTACACTAAAATTTTTTTTATCTTAAATTCTCAATCAATTACTTTATAATCTTCTTAAATTGAACTTTTATGTGTTAAATCAATTTGATATGCATGATCTCATAGTCTAATCATTCTAGATAATTAATTAGAGTTAAATTGAACTAGAAATATAATCTTACTTCAAGAATTGAATTTGATATATACTTCTAATTTTGAAACTCATTTAAAAGTCTGAATATAATAAAAAAATTTTGGTATACTTTGAAAATCCTTGTAAAATCATTTGAATTAAAGTAATTTTTACTCAAAAAATAAATTTATAAAAAATAATTTTTGTTTACTTTAATACTATCATTGATTTGCTTGATGCATTCTTGATACATGTCTTTTTTAAATTTAAATGATTGATTTTCATTAAGAAAAGGAAAAAATGAATATTGATCTGCATATTATGCTTGATTTTATGTTCAAATCTTTTGAAAAGCTCTATTCCTCTTAAAGCTTACAAGTGCATAATTGAAAATTTGATTAATGAATTATATTCAATATTTGAATTTAAGCCAATTTTTGAAAAGGAATGAAATGTTTTAAGCATATTTTGAATCAAAAGACAAGTTTTCAAAGAAAAGAGGATTTATTTGAATTGATTTTCTAAATTTGATACATCTTTTATTTTGATACATTCTTACATATTATTAATTTTGATGATTTTTATTCAACCTTCTCATGAGCTTTTTGATTCTGTCAAAAAAAGGGAGAGGAATGTTGAGTATATGCTTAATGAATTAATTTTAAGTTGCGCATTAATTTGATGCTTGAAATCTTAATACTCATTGATTTGAATTGAGACATTAATTTGAAATGAGTATATGAAATATGTATAATGAACTAAATATGTGAATGAACTAAAAACTAATTGAGAACATTCATGAAGTGTACATTCATATATTTGATCTAGTACTTCATGATACATATTAACAAAATGCATTGAAATACATTATTTATTTTTATTACATATATACTTAAAGTTTTATCATCATCAAAAAGGAAAAGATTGTTGATCCTATAATTGATTTTGATGACCATAAAATATTGAGTAAAAATATTATTAATCATGTATTTCAAGATTGATTATAGGATTTCTCAAATGCTCACTTTGAAGAAATTATCTTTAGAAGAAATCTTTTTAAGATGTCAAGTCAAAACACTTAAAAGAAAAAATTTTCACAAATTTGAATGGCTCAAAATAAAGAAAATGAAAAAGGAAGAAATAAATATCATTTGAAAGATTTATGATTAAGAAATTAAAGTTTGGAAGGTCTAACAATGAAAAAAAATAAAGTTGGAAAGTTTAGAGTTGATCTGCCTATGAATTGAGCAAGCTCTGGCATGAAACTGGATTGATTCTTTGATTTAGTACACGGCCGAGCCAGCTCAAATTGGATCCGAGCTAGCTCTCTTAGGATAGCATAAAATATGTTTTTCTATTATGCTATTCGAGCTAGCTTGATTTAGACCCGAGCTAGCTCTCTCAAAATGGCAAAAAAGCTATTTTTCTATTTTATAGTTCGAGCCAGCTCAAGGCAGAATCGAGCTAGCTCGACGAAGACTGACAGGCATAACGGATAGTTCTACAAAAGTCTATTTTCATCCAAAACCTTTTTTTATGGCTATTTTTTTGTCTCCAATAGATATAAATAACTAGAAATAAGTTCCAAGGCTATAGAACTTATGGAAAATAAAAAAGAGATACAAGAAAAGAAAAGAAAAAGAGTAAACAAGTAAAAAACTTTCAGATTTGAGTGAGATCATTGAATATTCTTAGGAAAGAAGAAAAGAGAGGAATAAGTGCATAGTTTTTAGAGGACTTTCAAGAGTGATCTTCTCCAACATTCTCAACATCCTCTCAAGCATTATTTGAAGAGAACTAAAGCATCACAAGAGCAATCTTTCAGCATCTTCTTCAAGCTTCAAAAGAGCTTTTATTTTTTATTTTTTTATACTGAAATTATATTTTGTTTTCTTTACAAGTTTCTTTGGAGAAAAGAAATTTGGGATTTAGGCCGGTCCAAGCCCGTAATTGGTCATTATATAGATTTTAGTTGGTTGAACTGAGAAGCCAACTGGGTTGTTAGGAAATCCGAAAAACTAATAGTATAAGATTTTGGTTGGTGTTCTTATGAAAATCAACTAGATTTGTTTGTGAGTCTGAAAAAATAAATACACTATAATCAAGAGTAGATTATAGTAGAAATTTTAAGAAAAGCCTGGAGAGTGGACGTAGGTGCAGGTTGCACTGAACCACTATAAAACTTTGTATATTTGTATTGTGCTTTTGATTCTTTCCTTACTTGCTTTATTATTTACTTGGATTAGTCTTTAAATTCCTACATAACATTTGCATGTCCTGAATCCACTGCTACTCATATTGTACTCATCTCAATCACACTACTTAGATTAAAATTAAAGCACATACTTGTTTAGATTTAAAATTTGATTAAAATTTTATAAAAATCTAATTCACCCTTCCTCCTAGGTTGCTACCTCTGGGCAACACCATGCTTAAGAAGAAAAGCCCAATGCACTAGGGAGGCATTTAAGGATTAGGTTTGAAACTCTTTAAGATAGAGTCTTAAGGGCGTCCAACTCTTGGATGCCTTCCTATTTTTTGCATGAACTAATTCACGCTAAAAGACAAGAGAAGGGGGCGCAGGTATTAGGTGTGGTGTGGGGCTATAGTTGGGTGCAAGAGAGAAAGGGAGAGTCCAGTCAAACTGGGACTTCTTATGATGCCCTAATCAATTCCTAGCTTAATGAGAATTGGTTGCACTCAATTAAAGAAAAATCCTAGTCTAACTAGGAGCTCACTTAGATCCACTCAATGTTGAAAATTGTGTCCCCAAGCCAATCATCAGCCTGTTGATGGTTGTGCTATTTTGTAATTATTGAATAAAATTATATTCTAGCTTTTTATCACAAAGTCTACATCTTCTAATAAACTCCATGTTGTGATGAAGCCCTTAGACTATTTAGTTTTGACAAAGAAAGGATTTATCGATTAGTCCTTAAACTATTCATAACCAAATGATATGTTGTTAATTAGGACGACAATATTTATCGAGTATAGATTATTGTATGCTATATAGGTTGGTTGTTCTCTTAACCAAGGAGTATGAAGATACTAGTATTGCATACAGGTGAGATGTACGAATACATCATTATTGAATGTGACCAACTCTAGAGCATTCTGCTATCGAGAATTACTCCGATGGGATATGGATACATGTGTCCTTTAGACTTGAGATCACCATAGTGGCTTGCAAGCAACTCACTATGCTTTGGTGCTGGACTATCTGAATTTCTACTTCAGTGATGGAAGATTTTTGAGCACATTCAAGTACTTATGACATCGGTAAGTAATCAAGATGAGATTGATCACTCCAAGAGTTTGAAGAAAATGTATCACTATATTTCAATTTAGCAAAATCTTAGCTAGGATAATCCATGAGATGGATTTTATATTTTAAAATATAATATGGATGACCTAATCAGGGTTGATAGTTAAACTCTGAGTTATCCTATGAGCATTAAGATCAAGAAAATAAATTACATGGAAACTATGTCCATATGAGTTCTAAGAGTGTTGCTTTATATATTCAATCCATCCGATCGTCGGATATCATTGCTAGATGGTCACTTTGATTGATACAAAAATTTATTTCTATATGACCAACTTAGATTCGAACCTATGGGGTCACACACATAAGAGATCATGATCTGATTGGATGGTTGATCAATGATTTAGAATCATTCTAAAGTCAAATAATTAATATAATTGATGTTTGACCTAGTCTAAGTGTTGTAGGAGGATTGATTAGCAATCAGATTGCTAATTGGCTTAATTTTATTAAGCCAAAGGGCTAAGATTAAGTCTAATAGAATAAAATTCAATTAGATTTAATTTGGGCTTGATTGGATCAAGTTCAATTGGTTTATTAGATAAGTCAACTGCAAGGAAGAACAAATCTCTATTCAATTAAGACTTGTATACACCTAATTTCTAATTTAATTAGAAATTAAATTAAATTTAAATTTAATTTAATCTAATTTAATTAGGCTCTTAGTTGGACTAATATTATCTTTAATTGGATTGTATTAGTTTTGATTTAATTGGGTTTAAATAATAAGTTGGATCAAGTTAAAACTAGAAGTTCTAGTATGACTAGGATTTCTCCATCTTGTGCCATCTTGCTTTCCATGCCCCCTATGCCAATTTTTTTAGAATTTTCATATAAAATTTTATTTCTAGAGAGTATTCATGCTCCTTTTATGTCTTCCATCTTTTTAGAAGGAAATTAGTTATAGAATAGATCAAAACAAACAAGTTGTTTTGACCTAGGACTCTATTGGATAGATTTTGATACATCATCTTTCCTTATCTCTTTGAGGCACCAAACCACCTAATTTTTCTTTATTTTTTCATGAGAAATATAAGACTTTTGTGCATATATTTCTTAAAGTCCATGCAAAAAAATAAGGAGGGGGCACCCAAGAGTTGGGTGCCCTAATCCTTACTCAATTTGGACATATCTTTCTAGGTATTTGACCTAGATAAGAACTCTATCATAACTCTCTATTTAAAGAAAGTTAGAGCATGAAATTTCTACAAATTTTAGATCTGAAAGAGAGTGTTTGGGCATTGAAACCTTGGGTGCTAAGGGTCTTTGCATGTTCGGCTTTGTAAAGGCACAAACAGTTGTGTCTTGGTGAGAGAAAAGAAAGAGAGAAGAGAGGTCTTCTCTAGAGTTTCTCTTAGATCTATTTTTCACAATATTTTTGAGAGAAAAAGATGAGGAAAAATAATTCTTTCAGATCTTCCCATCTCCTCTTTGGTCCTTGGAGAGTCCAATATCATTCAAAGAAGAGGACTCGCCATCAACCATCAAAGAAAGATCAGTGCAGTGCTAGCACACTGTGCTGATTCCAGTCGCTGGACTTTAGATCAATGATTGAGGCTTCATGTGAATTTTTTATAGAGATCGAATACATGTACAACTTAAAACAATGACCTCAGCCTCAGATCAGTAAGTTGAAGATCCCAACTTGCAAAAGATAAAAGAGATTCAATCTATTTCTTTCACTAGATTAGATCTAGTCTTGGTTTGATGTTGATATGATCAACATCATTATATTTTTCTAATATTTAATTTTAAACTTATTTGCATGCATAGATCATATTATTAGGTCCTAGATCTAGGGTTTGATTATATATCTTTAATAAATTAATATAATTAATTTATTGCTTTTGCTTATCTATTTTGAAAAAGTTTCAAAATATCTACATAAAATCCTAGATTGTTTTTCAATTGGTATCAAAGCCTTGAACTTTTATGACATGATTTTTATGTGTATTTAGATTATTATTTAGATTAGATCTAAATTATAATTTAATATTTAAATATAAAATTTAATTAAAGATGCATGAACTGATTTATAAGGTTATCCTATTATAAGGTTTACCCCTTTCAATATAAAGGTTGTCTTAGTTCGTGTAGATCTAAAGTTAATCAAAAATTTGTTAGATATGATCTAGATTAATTTATAATTTTTTAGTTTTAAAATTATTTAAATCTAAAAATAAATATTTTAGATTGTATGGACTGATCTTATAAGGTTGTCTTACTGTAAAGTTTATCTCTTATAGTGTAAAGGTTGTCCTACTATGTACTGATCTAAAATTTTAAATTTGATCTAAAAAAATTTATGATTTAATTAAAGTATTTCAATCTAATTTTTATAATCATAAATATGTTAGATTTGATCTAAGATGATTTATGATTAATTAGAATTAAAATTATTTTAATTTGAATTACATGAATATGTTTAGATTATATTTAAAGTAGATTCATATTTATGTTATTTGCATATTAATTATGAATCAAACATGCAACTGGTTGGTAGAACCATGTTGTAAAAATATTTACAAATATAAAAATTATTTTCAAAATATCGAACTCCAACTCTCAACCCAAAACTTAATTAAAAATTAAGAGTTGTTTATTTATGATCTAGGATTGTGAATTGAAGATCTTAAGACACTAATCATAATATTTGGATTGATGGGTTCATGAAAATTAGGTTCATTAATTAGGTTAGACCTAAGGTTAGATTAAAGAATGGACTTAATTAAATAATTAACTAAATTTAATCAATAGTTGTCTTAGATTATATCAAGAATTTTCTAGATCAATTATAATAGTTATAGTTGGTCAAGTCCATGTTTTTAACGAGAACCAAAATAGACTTGATTCTTGACTACGCGGTCTAGCCCAAGCTGTTAGGTTGATTCAATGAAACCAATTAATCAATTGGTATCTAAGGTAAGTCTGGCAATCTAGATCGATGGTTTTTAATTAGCAGCCTACTTACCTGACCATTTTTGATGGTGTCTAAGACAAGCTTTGGCAGACCCTCCCATTGATCTTACTTACCTAGCCTTCTTGGTGAAATTATATTTTGATAAAATCACTTGACAATTCGAGCTGACCCATGTTAGCTAGGTAAATCAAGGTAGCTGATTTAGGTGCTCCTAGACTAGCCTATCAGTGGTCCTCCTTAATCTGACTTGGTAAAGTTAGTAGGAGGATCATGATTAGCTAGTTCTTCTGACTCTCTTTCTAAATCAAATTAATCAAATCTTCTAAAATTATTATATTTTTAAAAATAAAATAGTTATGGTGGTAACTAGATCATAGCCTCCCATTAAGTGAGTGACAATGGATCCATTAATTGGATAATCGTTGGAGGCCTAAAGGTCTAGTGCTTATTAGCTAATAAAATTATCATTCATAATATAATTTCTTGACTGTTTCTCTAAATGATGGTTAGGTACCAAAATTAGGCTTAATTATTCATTGGTTAGATGGATCAAGTATGTCATGTTAATGGTTGGACTTAACTAGATCTTTTTGATGGAGGCCAAAGCCTATTGATTAGGAACTAGGGTAAAATTAAATTATTAGAAGTTGTTTAGAGAAATAATTGGTTATAAACCTATCCTTATATGTACATGGGTTGATCAACTAAAGTTAGGCTTGTGTGTAGTCTACGTGGATTCTTGTATCTACTAAGAAATTAGGATAATTTCTTGAATTGAAGGTAGAGACTATCAATTTGAATAAAATAATGAAAGAATCTTCTGATTAAAGTTTAAATCTTTAGGTTTAATAAATCATCTACTAATTAGGTTTTGATTTTCTTTTGTATGGTAATGGCAACTTTTCTTTTGCTCTAATCATTGTTGGACAATGATAAGCTGGTGGGATCTAACTTTGGTAGCTGGTACTGTAAGTTGAAGATTATCCTAGAGCATTAATGGATCTTGTACATCTTGATAGATCCAGCACCTGAGGTGCCAGCCTCGAACATACATGGGACAGTTAGAGATACTTACTAGAAGTGGCTCTGTGACTATACCATGATGTGTTGTATCATGCTGGCAGTTATGAGTAATGAGTTCAGTCGTATATTCGATTTAGCTCAGCTAGATGACATGCTTTAAGTTTTGAATGAGTTTTTTGGCACATCCGATGATGTTGAGAGGCATAAGACTAGTTGTGCCATCTTTAATGCCAGGATGAGAGATGGAGCTTTAGTCACTAATCATGTATTGTATATGATCGAGATGATGAAGCATTTGAGCAAGCTTGGCTTTTTCATGTACAAGTAGTTAGAGAAAGATACAATTTTGAACTCGTTGCCCAAGTCTTATCTTCGATTCCTTACTCATTACCAAGTGACAAAGCCTGAAGTCAACTACCATGGCTTACTGGGGTTACTTTAGAACTTTGAGAAGGATCACCAGCTTCATAAGGAGTCGATGAACTTAGTGGGAGGGTCTTCTTCTGATTCTTGATCCTTTAAGATAGGAAAGAAAAAGAAGTCGAAGAAGGTGCAAGTTTAGACTGAAACATTTATGCAGGGCTAGATCTAGAAGCCTAAGCCTGATAAGAGTCAAGCAGAGTACTTCTTTTGCAAGAAGCGAGGACATTGGAAGAAGAACCCTTCTCAATATATTATCTTCCTAGACTCGAACAGGCTAAAAAAGAAACAAAATATTGCTGGGTAAGGTACTTATATGATAACTCCTTATAATTTCTCTATTTATGATATTACTGAGTGGGTATTGGATACCAAAAGCCCTTACCAAATTTTCAATTCGTTGTAGGACTTATAGATCAGTAGGAGATTCAAGCAAGATGAGAAATTCCTAAACATTGGAGATGGAAGACTAGTTCTATTTCTACCATTAAGGATCTTAAAACTTGTATTTAAGTCTTATACTATTGTTCTTAGTGATTGTCACTATTATTCTAGTTTCTTTTTGAATATCATTTCTGTAGCTCTTTTGACCAAAAATAATTATGAGATTTCAATAAAGAAAGAATTTTATAATATCATTTTGAATGGTATTACTATATTTTCTTGACATTTGAACAATGGGATATACATGATATCACAACTTATTAATATAGTCTACTCTACTGGCAAGTACTCTAGATTAGATAATGTATCTAATATCTACTTATGGCACTTAGGCTAGGTCACATTAACAAGAATAGGATAAATAAGTTGACTCAAGAGGAAATCCTTAAAGTTAGTGATTGTAAATCACTTCCAACCTGTGAGTCTTATCTTCTTGAAAAAATGATCAAGTTATCTTTTATCGAAAAAGATGAGAGAGCCATTGAGCTCTTAGGTCTATACATATTGATGTATATGAGCCTATGAGCACAAGTGCTAGAGATGGATATTTTTCTTCATTACTTTCACAGATGATCTATCTAGATATAGATATGTCTATCTGATGAAACATAAGTCAGATTCATTTAAAATATTCAAATAATTTTGAAATGAAGTAGAAAAATAAACTAAAAAAAATTAAAATTCTTCTGTCTGATCGAGAAGGTGAATACTTTCTAGTGAATCTCTCACATATCTAGGAGAGAATGAGATTTTCTTCTAATAGACTCCTCCAGGGACACCATAGCATAATGCTATGCCTAAAAGAAGGAATTAGACTCTATTAGACATAGTCCGATCCATTATAGATTTTGCCAGCTTATCGATATCCTTCTGAGGATATGCACTCAAATTAGCTTGTTATCTTTTAAATAAGATTCTAAGTAAGTCTATAATTAAAACTCTATAAGAGATGTGGATAGGATATAAGCCAGTACATTCACATCTTAGGGTCTGAGGATGTCCGGCTTACGTCAAACGGTTAATTATAGATAAACTTGGACCTATGTCTGACAAGTGCATATTCATAGGATATCCAAAAGAGACCAAAAGATATATTTTCTACCATGCTAATGAATGAAAGATGTTTGTCAACTTTAAGGCAATCTTTTTAGAAAAAAAGTTTATTGGTGAAGGAACTATTGTATCTAAGGTTGAACTTAAAAAAATTTAATTGATAGAAAAATCGACATCAGTAGCTAAACTAGAATCAGATTTGATTAGATCAAATCAAAAATCTAGTGCACCTACATCATTAAGATGATCTGGTAGAGTATCACGTCAGTCGGATAGATATTATGATTTCTTAGTCTGGGATGGTGATTCTATTGAACTCGATGAGAATGATGAGAATTCAATCACCTATATGGATGCAATGCAGAGATCTAATTTTGAAAAATGGCTTGAGACCATGAAATTTGAGATGGAGTCCATGAAGGTCAACAATGTGTGGACATTGGTTGACCCACCTGAAAGGGTTAAACCTATTGGATGTAAGTGGGTCTTAAAGAGGAAGAGGGGTGCAGATGAAAGGTACAAACCTATAAAGCTCATCTGATTACTAAGGAATATCATCAACATTATGGTATTGACTATGATGAGACGTTCTCTCCTATAAAAATATTCAAATCCATTTAGATAATGCTTACAATAGCTGCTTATCTGAACTACAAGATCTAGTAGATGGATGTGAAGATAGTTTTTCTGAATAGAGAGTTGACCGAAGAGGTGTATATGATACAACCTGAGGAATTCATATCCACAGATGAGTCCAAGATGTGCAAGCCTTAGAGATCCATTTATAGATTGAAGTAAGTATCTCGGAGTTGGAACAAACATTTTGATAAGGTAATCAAAATGTATGGCTTCGTTAAGAACGAAAAAGAGCCTTGTATTTATAAGTGGATAAATAGTTCAGTAGTAATATTTCTTGTATTGTACATGGATGATATTCTTTTAATCAAAAATGATATCCCATACTATAAGGAATAAAGTTTAGTTGTCATTTCAATTCTTCATGAAGGACTTGGGGGAAGCATCCTACATCCTAGGGATAAAGATCTATTAGGATAGATCTAATAGGATGCTTAGATTATCACAATCCACATACATAGAAACTATACTGAAGAGGTTAAGCATAGAGAATTTCAAGAAGGGCTATCTTCTGATAGACCAAAGAATTTTTCTTTCTAAGAAGGATTGTCCGACAACTCTTAAAGAGAGAATGTATGAGTAGAATTCTATATGCTTTAGCAGTAAAATCTATCATGTATGCCATGGCATGTATAAGACTAGATATAGCATACTCACTAGGAGTAGTGAGTAGATACCAATCTGATCCAGAGGAGAACCACTAGAAGATGGTGAAAACCAGATGTAGGATACTTACCATGAAGAAAGCTGTGTGGTTAAAAAAGTTTAGCACTAAGTTTGGAGTAGCACCCTCCCTAGATGGTCTAGTCCTGCTCTATTGCAACAGTACTAATGTCATTGCTTAGGTAAAAAAATTGAAGGCATACTAGTGGATAAAGCACATACTGCACCACTACCATTTGGTCTGAAAGATCGTAAATCGAGATGACATCGATTTTCAGAAGATCGATGAAAAGGAGAACCTGGCCGACTCCTTTGCTAAAGCCTTAGCGATATAGGAGTTCGACAACCATAAGTCGAAGATGGATATTAGATACTATACCGAGTAGCTTTAGAATAAGTAAAAGTTATTGAAAATTATGTCCTAAAGCCAATCATTAGTCTGTTGATGATTATGATATTTTATAATTATAAATAATTTATTATTAAATAAAATTATATTCTAACTTTTTCATCATAAAGTCTACATCTTCTAATAAACTTCATGTTGTGATGAAGTCCTTAGGACTATTTAGTTTTGATAAAGAGAGAATTTATTGATTAGTCCTTAAACTATTTACGATCAAATGATACGTTGTTAATTAGGATGACAACGTTTATCGATTATAGATTGTTGTATGCCATATAGATCGGTTGTCCTCTTAACCAAGAGTGTAGAGATACTGGTATGGCATACATATGAGATATAAGGATACATCATCATTGAACATGATCAACTTCAGAGCATTCTACTATTAAGAATTGCTCTAATAGAATATGGGTATATGTGTTCTTTAGATCTAAGATCACCACGATGGCTTGCAAGCAACTCACTATGCTTTGATGCTAAACTATCTAAATTTTTAATTTAGTGATGGAAGATTTCTAGACACAGTCAAGTACTTGTGAAGTTGGTGAGTGATCAAGATGGAATTGACCACTGCAAGAGTTTAGAGAAAATTCATCACTATATTTCAATTTAGCAAAATCTTGGCTACTGTAATCCATGAGATGGATTTGATATTTTGAAATATAATGTGGATGAC
The DNA here is from genome assembly GCA_006176705.1 of Cocos nucifera. NCBI lineage: Eukaryota > Viridiplantae > Streptophyta > Magnoliopsida > Arecales > Arecaceae > Cocos > Cocos nucifera. The sequence continues at coordinate 586,539 of QRFJ01000496.1, forward strand.
TTAATTAGGATTGATAGTTAAACTCTAAGTTATCCTATGAGCATTAAGATCAAGGGGATGAATTATATAAAAACTATATCAACATGAGTTCTAAGAGTGTTGCTTTACACATTCGATCTATCCGATCGTTGGGTATCATTGCTAGATAGTTACTTCGATTGATATAAGAATTTATTTCTGTACTACTGGCTTAGGTTCGAATCTATGGGGTCACATACATAAGAGGTCTTGATCTGATCGGATGGTTGATCAATGATTTTGAATCGTTCGAAGGTCAAATAATCAATACGATTGATGTTTGACTTAGTGCAAGTATTGTAGGAGGATTGATTAGCAATCAAATTACTAATTAATTTAATTTGATTAAGTCAAAGAGCTGAGATTAAGTCTAATTGAATAAAATTTAATTAGATTTGGTTTGGGTTTGATTGAATCAAGTCCAATTGATTTATTGGGTAAGCTAATTGCTAGGAAGAATAAGTCCTTGTTCAATCAGGACTCGTATGCACCCAATTTATAATTTGATTAAAAATTAAATCAGATTTAAATTTGATTTAATCTAATTTAATTAGGCTTTTAGTTGGACTAAGATCATCTTTATTGGGTTACATTAGTTTTGATTTAATTGGGTTCAAATAATAAGTTGGACCAAGTTAAAACTAGAAGTCCTCGTGTGACTAAGATTTTTCTATCTTGCATCATCTTGCTTTTCATACCCCACCATGCCAATTTCCTTGAAATTTTCATGAAAAATTTTATTTCTAGAGATTATCCATTCTCCTTTTATGTCTCCCACCTTTTTAGAAGAAAATTAGTTGTGGAATAGGTTAAAACAAGCAAGTTGTTTTGACCTAGAACTCTATTAAATAGAGTTTGATACATTATCTTTCCTTATTTCTTTGAGGCACCAAACCACTTGATCTCTCTTTGATTTTTTCATGAAAAATAGAAGACTTTTGTATGCATATTTCTTGGTGTCCACACAAAAAAATAAGAAGGGAGCATCTAAGAGTTGGGCACCCCAATCCCCACTTAATTTAGACATGCCTTTCTAGGTGTTTGACCTAGATAAGGACTCTATCATAACTCTCTATTTAAAGAGAGTTGGGGCATGAAATTTCTATAAATTTTAGACCTAAGAGAGAGTGTTTAGGCATTGAATCCTTGGGTGCTAAGGGTCTTTTCTTGTTGGGCTTTGTAAAGGCACAAACCATTGTGTCTTGGTAAGAGAAAAGAAAGAGAGAAGAGAGGTCTTTTTTAGGGTTTCTCTTAGATCTCTTTTTCATAATCTTTTTGAGGAAAAAGAGTTCTTTCACATTCTCCCATCTTTTCTTTGATCCTTAAAATGTCTAGGATCATTTGAAGAAGAGAATTTACCATCAACCGTCAAAGAAGGATCAGCGTAGTGCTAGCACACTGTACTGATTCTTAGTCGTTTGACTTTAGATCAATGATCGAGGCTTCATGTAGATTTTTCATAGAAGTCGAATACGTATGCAGCTTGAAGCAACGACCTCAGCCTTGGATCAGTAAGTTGAAGATCTTAACTTGCAAAAGATAAAAAAAATTCAATCTCTTTCTCCCACTAGATTAGATCTAGTCTTTGTTTAATGTTAATATGATCAACCTCATTATGTTTGTTTAATATTTAATTTTAGATTTATTTGCATGCATAGATTATGTTATTTGATCCTAGATCTAGGATTTAATTATATATTTTTAATAAATTGATATAATTAATTTATTGCTTTTGCTCTTTTATTTTGAAAAGTTTTAAAATACCTACATGAAATCTTAGATTTTTTTCTTCACTCAAGTCCTAATCAAATGAGATATTGATCTCTCTTGTAATTGAATTATCTCATAATCCAATTAGGTTTGATCTAATCAAACCCAAATCAAGCCATATTGAATCCAATTTAATTAGACTTGATTCTAGTCTAATTGCTTAATCAAATTGAGCCGATTAGCAAATAATTCTCCTACAACTTACTAACTTTTAGTAAGTTTGATAATTACAATAATTATATTAGATTAATCATCAATCACATTGATAATTAGATTCATACATGATTCATAATCGTGATTCAACCATATGATCAATCAAAAATCTCTTTTGTGTATGACTTCGTAGGTTTTATTCTGTTTGGTAGTGGGATATACTGTGATTTCTATCATAATATTATTGAAACTCTTTTTAATGGATTGGAATAATTCCAACTCTGCCCATTAAGGATCATTGATCATCAAGATGATGCTTGTGAGTCTCATAATCCACGAGTAATACTTAGCAACATGTAGTAGCAATCTAGCAGGATGAAAGAAATGAACCTTTAGGTGCAGTTATCATGTAATACAGTCATTTTATCATAAGTTTCAACTAGATGGAGGTCAAGAAATATTTGTCAAACCTCATCGTTAGTCATATAATAGATTTATTCAACTCAAGTTTATTCTATGATTTTCTATGAAAACTTCTTTTCACTAATCACACTATCTTATTTAAGAATTTCTGAACTCAGTTTCATAAATCGCATAGGACTATTTCTTATCTATCAAGATCGATAGATTTCATCTAGGTGCAAGCTACTCTTATAGTGAATCTACTGCAGCCAACATGAACTGTAATGATCCAAATGGCTAGAGACAAAGTATATATACAGTCAAACTATAGCAACCTCACCGTGAATAGCCGAGGCACCATAAGTTAAGCATCAGTCATACCACTGTAGCATCAAACAAGTCACTGATGAGTTAGTAGACATCCAAGTGACTTCTCATGTAGTCATGCTCAATACCATTATTTTCTAACAATCATTTATACTCTCATCTAGTATTCCTACACTATAGACTTAATAGTCGTTTATCCAGAAGAAAGCGACTCGTGCACCAACCTCATCGGATCATCCATTGTCCTCATGATGATCCACCATTGGGAGTAATTTAAAAATTAACCATCAATGACATATGTCATAAATTCTCAACTCTTAAGAATATATGTCATCATCTATTAATCCCTTAGACGATTCATGGATACTAAAATACAAACATGAATAAAAAACTAACCCAATATTATTAGTTTAATAAGTTAAAATTATAATCTATACCCTTAGAGTATTTATTAGTGTTAGCCAACTTGGCTTCTAGTGCATACATCTAACATCTGTAATCCTATATAATTTTATATAATACTTAAAAAAAATATACAGTCATATAAACATGCTATTAACTTGATTTATCATTTATTTAGTAATATCTTTAATTCTGTAGTCATAAAATTTTATTATCTAACTTATATCCATAATTTATCTATACTGCTAGTATCTGAATTATATCTATATCTATTTAAAATAAATATGGACATAAATTTTTATATCCAAATAATATTTATATCTGTATATATATTTATTAGCTAAAATAAATATAGACATGGATATGCTAGTTAGTATCTGATCTGGTTTTATCCTTGGCTCTTTCTTTTTATCTTTCTCTCTTTTTTCTTCTTATGTAAATATTTTAGTGAAGAAAACTATTGAGGAAATGGAAGAAAGGAAAGAGACCCTTTGAAGGAGCTAGCTTCAAATAAGGAGAAGGGGAAGAGACCTATTGAACCCAGAAATGATAAGGGAGCAAGTGACAGTTATCTTTAAACCTTGTTTAGGTTTCCTTTTAGAGGGCCAAAAGTACTTCCTAGAGTGCCAAAAACTCTTTTGGATAATTTTGAAGTATTTGATAAAAATCTTGAAATAGCTTTCTAGCTTCTCCTAAAGCTAAAAATGGTTTACTAAAGAAGTTGCAATTTGAAGCTTTTAGGCAAAATCTTTTCTCAAGTTACATCATGAAGCCTTTTTTCATACAAAAACTCACTAAAGAGACTTGTGTTTGAGTCTTAAAAGCAGAAAATTTTAAAAATAATTTAAAAATAATTTATAAGCTAATAATACTTAATAATAATAGTGTTTGATGGTATATAATAATATTATAGTATATTATAATAATATTTTTATATAATAATAGAAACTATTATTATATTTTATAGTTAAATTAAATATTACTATTTATTATATTATTTAGGTTAAATATCAAAATAAATAAAGTGTAAATTAAGAATACTTTATAATAAAAGTTTTCTATAGCATAAAAAGTTAGATAATTATAAGCATCACTGCAATATCTTTTATTATCATTTTTTGATATTGGAAGCATTTTTTTTAATTTAGTTACCAAAAAAATGTTAAAGTTCCATGATATTTAGGAAAGTAGTTGCCAAACAACAAATAGCTTCCGATTAAAAGTTCTATTAGTGAATGCTTTATTGCTCAAAGCTTTCCATGTAAAACCTCTGCTACCTACAAAAATGTCAAATAGGGCCTTAGTGAATTGACAGAGTTTGATGATGAATTAGAAGATGACCTGTTTGAGAAGAATGTTGACAGAAATATGGTTGATGAGGACTTGAGGAAGTTGATTGCATGGTCTAGGCTTAATGTCAAGGAGGATGTGCTTTGACATGCTAGCCTTAACGAGAAGGAGCCATAGTCTAATGATCGGAATGAATTGAGAAAGGAGCCATATTCTAATGAGAATAATGAATTGAGAAGCCTAGACTATCATAGCAACGGATGAGGAAATTTTTAATAGAACAAGGCGTCCTGAGTTCAATGAATCTTTAGACTTGAAGAAGTTTATCAAAGTTCAAGTTGGATGTGGAAGAAGCATTGTGTTGAAATCTAGTGACATATTGCAAACGTATTTGGTTCAATTCCGTTCTATTATGAGAATCGCTAAGGTTAACCAAATAGTATACCATGTTGGTTGGCCTCATTTATATAATTTATGTAATTTATGTTGTTAGGGGCATTGCGTTTTCTTGCATATTTATCTGCTTGAATCTAGCGTGAATGGACAAAATCCTCGTATGCTATGCATAAATCATTGGGAATGTAATATAGCCTTTGAGTGGTTTCAGTAAACACAATGAATTCAGTGGGTATTTAATTGATTTCAATGAACTCTGTGAATCCTGCAATTCTATTTCCTTGAAGGAAAGCTCACATTTTAGTTCAACTGATTTCAATACAATTGATTCAATTTATTTGCCTTTAGTACTTGCTTTCAGTTCGCTACTTATGCCTTGGTATCCAATCTTCCCTTACATAATCCCCACTGCACAACCATCTTAGTTTCCCAAAATATTCAAACATGGTATCCCCATACATATAACCGTCCTAAACGCTTAATAAACTAATATTCAATTATGATAAGCCATTTAGGCAATTCTAGCATTGGCATTCTAGCTTAAAGCCAAGTGGCTTCCAGCAACCACCCAAGAAGCTAGCGTCCGTACACTAGGTAAGACACTTCCTATTTGCGTGGTAACTCTGGAGCTCACCCTCATGCTTATTGTTTGCATTGGATGAGCTTATTAATGATCCTTTCGTAAGGCCATTTGTAATTGGATCATGCGAAGTCAAATACCGGTATTCTTAAATTGTAGCGCTAACTTGAGATTGGAGATTTTGGAGAACAATACAAGAAATTTGGAGGGTCAACATTCCTGATATATTGAGCATCCATAGAAGCACCTGCAAGGGTTTCCGATGGACCAGGAAGTCCTCAGTCGTGCTCTTTTTCCACCATGGTAATAGTGGACAGGATGGCATGAAGAGGGATTGAAGCTTGCCCTTGGCTTGCTTCTCTGGTGACTCTCTCTCTCTCTCTCTCTCTCTCTCTCTCTTCTCTGTGATATCTTTCCAATGCCTTCTTGATTTCCCTCTGTAGCTTCTTTACGGTAGCAGAGGAACTTTAGTTGTCCGAGAAGGCAATCACGTGAGATCACGTGATTCATGATTTCCGGGGGACTGGAGACCCAAAATTCAAAAACATATTGTACCAAGGGTATTTTAGTGTTAAAAAGGTATATCTTAGCTAGTTATCATGTGATGGACGTTTGACAGAATTCCTTAAGATCCTATTAACATAGATGAATATATAGCAATGAACAACGTTGGGTCACTCGACTACATTAAAAGATCTAATTAAAGTTTCTTGAAGTTAAGGAGGTGTGTGAAACATAGACAAACTTGAGGGTCTCAATATAATTTTTCCTAAAAAAAAATATAGATCATCTTTACATCTTAGTAGCAGTAGTCTTCTAGTAATTTATGGTGCCACACCCATTTGAAATATTTCTAGAATGCAATTCAGGCAATTTCTTAAACTACTTTTCTTAGATCCAAAAGGCCAGCTTCTCTACTTCCCTAGCCAAATCTGCTCTCACAAGCACTCTTGATTTATATGACTATATGTTTTTGAGTATATTGTGAAAATAAAGTTTGCACAAGATCTTCCATTCGAACTAGACTAGCTGGTAGTTCAAAAACTTAAAATTATAATTTACCAGTGATGGCTGGGTGGAACAATGATTTGAATATTGGGCTGTAGTAACTTTAAGGTGTCAGTATTGAAAATACCCTTAGGGATGACTTGATCTCCAATGATGTAGAGCAAGAAAGAAACCAGGAATATTGGCTTATATGCAGAGTTTATCTGTCACGTGGAACAAAGACTTTGTACTCCCAAGGAATTTAGTCAGACATATAATTCGCCCGCAAGATGGTCTTAACGAGGTGGCAAGGCACCGTTATTCTCAATAAAAGGAAAAGAAAAAAATAGTGCTTGATAATTTTAGCAAAACTTTGGTAATAAGAGAGAGATAACAAAGGGAGATTTTTAAAGAGGGAAACTTGTAGCCCAATCATGAGGGTAAAAATCCCTATTTATACACATCTTGCAATCCTCTGCAAACGATTCAGCTATGTATGATATATGCAATCAGTTGTAAATGAAATGTCCCATAAATTATGTACAGTATGTAGTATTGGCCATGATCTTTGTGATGATCACCAATTATCAACAAGCATCAATTTGCCAACTAAATAATCATGACAATAATTTATGTGAAATCAGCGATAAATGGAATGTATCATCAATTATACATAGTATGTAGTATTGGTCATGATCTTCACGATGATGATCAAATTAAGAGATATTCTTTCTTTCATGGTACTTGTAAGTACTTGCAAGAACATTTTGGAAGAAATTTTACCTTTAGAAGCCTCAGTTGTGCAGAAGTCAAATACATTAGAGTTAGCTTATTGTGTGGTTTGGCTTTGCAATTCTTTTTTCTGAGTGGAGGACAACATTTGCATGTTAAAGTGATGGATGAAGGTATCAAACTGCGACAGCAATTTTTTTGCAAGCTTCCAATTATTGAGGCAATTTCTAAAGCCAATGTGGGTGTTGCATGCCTTACTTCAAAGCCTATGACTCCTTTTGTATGTTTCATGTCTTTTCCTTTTTATTCAGAGCACTAATTTCTCCTGAAAGGTTCAAATGACACAAAACAATGCTTTCGAAATACCGGCAGAGAATTGAATAAATATCTCAAGAAATGTATGGTCTGAAAAATAAGAAACAACAATTTACATAGCAAGAAAGGAGAACAGCAGAGAACCAGTTGTGAGTTTTGCTACCTGGTCAGTTTCCATTTCAGTGGCTTGGATTCTCCTAATACCAACATTTAGCCACCGTGGCATGTTTGGACATTCTGAATTTTTGATGCCTTAGTTATTGACTTGAAGTTCGCTAACTATTTATCATGCTTTTCTTTAATTTGGAGTCTTAGTTTAAACAAAATGGGCAACAGTTTCTGCGACCATGCTAGGCATCTATTTCAAGGTAGAAATATTAGCATGGTGGAACACATGGGGCTGCTAGAATCTGCTCGTCCATGATAGAGAGGATACTTGGTATAATGCTGATAGATTTCACCAGATGAAGCATTAGACCACAAACATGCGGCCAATAAGACATACTAAATTTAACTTTGTTTTTTCTTATTGAAAAATTCAAGAACACGTATAATCATATGTTGTATCGCATCTGTACTTCTAAAGGATCAGATGTGGTTGTAGTTACAGTCATGCATGGCAGCTCTAAAGCCAACAATGGATCATACACAAACATCAGAATGATGCCTCGGTGATAAAAGAATGGAAATGCAAAAATTTGGAAAATTAAAAGAAAGGCCAGGGTCAACTCAGTAGTATGGAGAAGAATTTTGTAGGACAAGAGGAGTTGCAAATTTCACATATACGAGGCAAAATAGAAATTCCCAAACAGAAAAGGATCATAATTTTTTAACTTCATATAACAAGGACAAACCGTCATGACTTCTTGAATTCATAGCTACATAAACTGAAAATGATGTTGAAACATGCAAGGTGCTAGAGACTTATAGGGCATCTACTCTGACACTAACTAATTATAGTGATTGTTAGTCCTTTGATTATAACAGGGTTTTAATAAAGACTAGAACATGAAAACAAGGATTATCGACTTGGATATCAAGTGAACATCTGTGGTATTTTCAACTTAGTTATGCTTTTAAATTTAAACCTCAATTGTAAGATTGAACACAGACAGTGTAAAGTAGGCAGCCATATGACTAAAGATTTTTGTTTCCCAATGGAAAATTTAATTAAAATGGTCTGATTGAAAATTGATTTTAATGGATATTTAGAATAAAACTATGATTCCAGAAGGAATTTAAGTGTTACAATTGATCTCAAGCAACTGAATCACTATGCCCAAACAAAGATTTATATGATTCTTTGTGTATTAACACTTTGGACATGCTGTATGCATCATGCTCTGAATCATACATACATTGTAAGAACCAGCATCTCAGTTGGACCAGCCTAACATTAGGTCCATGAAAAAATGAAAAAAAAAAAAAAATAATAAAAGAAGAAGAAGAAGAAGAAAGAGATTGGAAGAGGACTCCTAATGGGCCATGAACTTCTCAACTTTATTGATGCCTTTTCGAGTTACAACCAAATCTAGATGGCACCTGCAAACAAGGAGAAATTTCTTGTACTACTGACCAAGGGCTCTTTTATTATAAATTTATGCATTTCGGTCTAAGGAATGCAAGAGCGACCTATCTGGTGAATAAGATCTTCAAGGAGCAACATGAAAAACATATGGAGGTCTACATGGATGGCATGTTGGTCAAAAGCCAGGAAGCTAGTCACCACATTACTGACCTTAAGGAGGCCTTCGCAACCCTTTACAAATTCTAGATGAAGCTTAATTCAAGGAAATGTTCCTTTGAAGTTATATTCAGTAAGTTTCTCAATTTCATGGTCTCATAGTGAAGAATTGAGGCAAACTCGAAAAGGATCTAGGCCGTGCGAAGATGACTCCACCCCAAGGTTCGTGAAAGAGGTTCAATATCTCACGAGAAAGATAGCTGCTCTAAATAGGTTTGTCTTTAGATTGACTGAGTGATGCCTACCATTCTTTAAAGCCTAGAAGCAGGTAAGGAGCTTCTAGTGGACCTATAAGTATCAGGCAGTGTTCGATGAGCTAAAGAGGTACCTCGATGCTCCACCACTCCTAAGTAAACTCAAGCAAGATGAGGAGCTGTACTTATATCTAGTGGTTTCCTAATCACAATAAGCTCGATGCTTATGTGAGAGGAAGGTAGGCTATAGAAACTGATCTACTACATTAGCAAGATTCTCCACAATGTATAGATGAGATACTCGAGGCTCGAGAAGATGGTGTATACCTTGGTGATCTTGGCAAGAAAGTTATGTGCATACTTCTAAGCCCACATGATGGTTGTTCTGATAGACCTATCGATGAAAACTATCCTCCACCATCTAGACACTTTTCGTTGGCTCGCTAAATGGGTGATCGAGCTTACGAAATTTGATGCGAAGTATCAGCCATGGTCATCTATTAGAGCGTAGGTGCTCACGGACTTCATCCTCGAATGAACCATCCTAAAAGAGGATCCTTCCAAAGCTAAACTAGAAAGATTGAAAGCCGAGGATCTTTGAACCTTGCACATGGATAGGGGGTCGAGCTAGTCCTCACCCACCTAGAAAGTGCGGTCACCAGCTATGCCCTACATTTTGGGTTCAAGACCTCGAATAATAAAGCAGAGCATGAGGCCCTCATGATCAGCCTCAGGATCTCTAAGGAGCTAGGTGTGCGGCAATTGAAGGTCTATAGAGACTCACAGCTCATCATCGGGTAGGCCCAAGGTAAGTATAAGGCACAGAGCCCAAGATGATGAAATACTAACAAAAGATCAAGGATGCCATCTCTGCCCTCACCAACTTTGACATCCAACAAATCCCCTGGTTGAAAAATTCTAGGGTGAACCTATTGTCAATGCTCGCCACATCATGGTCAACCGACCTCAAGAAGAGTTCATGCTTCAAGGTCCTAGAGATGCCAAGCATTGAGAAACTGGCTCTAGTAATGAAGGTGGACCTGGAGCTAAGTTTAATGGACCCTATTGTAAGGTACCTCCAAAGCAAGATACTCTCGACCAACCTGAACAAGGCTTGAAAGCTAATGCATCAGACACCCCACTATGTTCTTTATGATGGCAAGCTATACAAAAGATCCTTCTTTGGCTCCTCCTAGATGCCTACAACAAACCAATATAAATTATGTACTTTGAGAGGTGTACGAAAAGGATTTGCAGCAATCATTTGGAGGGGGGGTCATTAGCATATAACATACTTCAATAATGATACTATTAGCCAACCTTGCAACAAGATGCTACCAAGCTTGTGAGAACATGTGATCAATGTCAGTAAAATATGAATATACAGTATCAATCCTTGAACCCATTGGCACACCATGTCCTTTTATATAGTAGAGGATGGATATCGTCAGCCTATTCCCTATAGTATTGGTATAGCAAAAATTCTTGCTCATCGCCATCGACTATTTCATGAAGTAGGTTGAAGCTGGCCACTAGCATGCATCATTGAAGCCAAAGTACATAATTTCATCTGAAAGGCTATCATTTGTTAGCATGGTTTGCCTAGATCATCATCATTGACATTGGCCAACAATTCAATAATATCTAGTTTAATGACTTTTGCAAAGATTTTGGCATCACCCATGATCGGCCACCCCGAAACTAAAGAAGCTGAGGCAACTAACCAAACTCTCCTGTAGGGCTTGAAGGCAAGGTTAAATTTGTTGAAAAATATGTTTCAAAGTCAATCATTAGCCTATTGATGATTGAGCTAATCATATAATTATAAATAATTTATTATGAATAAAATATTTATTATGATTTTTTTTATCATAAGTGTATATCTTCTTTTGAACTCATGTGTTGTGATGAAGTCCTTAGAACTATTTAGATTCGATAAAAAGATGATTTATTATTTAGTCCTTAAATTGGTTCATGACCAAATGATACATTGTTATCTAGGACGACAACATTTATCATGTAGATCATTGTGTGCCATATGGATTGGTTGTCCTTTTAACTAAGAAGTGTGGAGACACTGGTATGGCATGTAGGTGAGATGTATAGGTACATTGTTACTGAACATGATCAACTCTGGAGCATTCTACTATCAAGACTTACTCCGATGGGATATGGGTATAAGTCTCTCTCGAACCTAAGATCACCATGTTGACTTGTAAGCAACTCACTGTATTTTGGTACCGGACTATCTAAATTTCTAATTCAATGATGAAAGATTTTTGGGCATAGTTAAGTACTTGTGAAGTTGTTGTATGAGTCAAGATGGCATTGACCACTCATGGGTTCAGGAGCTTTGTATAATTGTGTTTTTGTTGCCTAGCAAGACAACCCAAGAGAGGGGGGGGAGGGTGGTTGGGGTGATTAGATTTTTCAAAATTTAAGCAAGTTATGTGGTATTCTCAAAATCTAGTGAAGTGTTGAAGTATGTTTTAGTTCTATGCAACTAAGTATGCAAAAATGCAGAAATATAAATACAATGAAAAGCAAGAAACAAAGCAATCACAAATATAAAAAAATTTATAGTGTTTCAGTGCCCCTTGCACCTACATTCGCTCCCCTAGATTCACTTAAAAATTTTACTATAATCTCTTCAAGATTACAGTCGGATAATTTTTCTAGGCTCACTATCCAAAATTTAGTTGGTTTTACACCAGTTCACCAACTACAATCAAACTCTAAGCCAACCCTTAGCTTACAATTCAATTCTCAGGCTTGGATAGGCCTTCCCCTTAGCTTCAAAATTCTATTGAAGCTAAGTTACAAGAAAATATAAAAGAACAACAAAAATCAAGCACAAAGCTCCTTTGATGAGCAAGTAAATCGATGAAGCTTTTTGGAATCTTCATTGATGGAGGATTTTGATCAGATGAGCTTATCTTCTTTTTGAAAAAAATCTCTTGATTTTATGTTTCTTGAAGTTAGGAATTGAATGCTCTCTTTTCAAAGCTTTTTGGACTTTCTCACTTTATTTTGATTCCTCTTAATAATTGAATGGTCAAGTCACTTTATCTAGGTATTTTGTAGCTCATTCCTCATGTTTGGTAGGCTGGAGAGAGGTTTTTGATCGTTGGAGGACTGAAAAGAGCCATTTGGAAACAATCTGCATAGTTTTGAATATTTTGCAGAAACTAGCCATTAGAGTTCGAGTCGACTCATCATTTTTTTTGAGTTGACTCGACCAACCTGTGTCGAAAATTAGACTCTCTATATTTCTCTGAGACCTCGACTCGAGAAACTCGAGTCGACTCAACTCTCTGCTTGAGACCATGCCGAACTTTATCCTGAAAATCTTATTTTTTGTATTTTCTTTAGACTTCGAGTCGAGGAACTTAAGTCAACTTGGCCCTCTGCTCGAGACCGTGCTAACTGAAATTTTTGCATGCCAGACTTCTTTGTCTTCTCGTTTTAGATTGAGCTGCATAGCTATTTTCAGGGGTCAACTCGGGGCCTTTTATACTAAAAAAATTTGTTTTATCCAATTTAATTTTCTTTCAATTTTGGTCTTGAAGTACCTTCTTTAAGCCTTCCTTTGGGTGTGTTTCATACTTCAAAAGCCTCCAACATTTTCTTATCAACTTTCAAATGCATTTTTAGGGATGTTTCATTTGATACTCTACAATGCATTCTGAAACATGATCTCAACCAATTCATTAGTCCAAACATATACTCAAATATTTTGTTACTCAACAAAATCAATTCTTAGGGTTAATAATCTTTTTCCTTTTGATGATGATAAAACTTTGAGTATATGAGCGAAAGATATATAATATGAATGTATTGAAGACATTTTCAATACAATGAAGACATAACTTTTTCATAGATTCATATATAGCTCTCCCTTAGTTCATGCTTATGTTTTTAATGTATCTTATCAATTCAGACTTAAATTTACTGCTTGTGCTTGTTTGAATGATAATTTATCGACATTTATCATTATATGTATCAAGCATGAATCCTTTTCATTGAACAGTCATGTTTCACATGTGCCAAGCTCATATTTGGTACATAGAGTATGTATCATGGCATAAACTCATAATGCTTATTAATTTTGTGTTAATGAGTATAATATGCAGTGTTTATGGATATTTGCATGAGATACACTTCATAAAAATTTTAAGGATGCTCATATGCATTAGAATCACAATACACATCATATACAATCAATTATGCTCAATGTCAGCCATATATATGTTCAACATCTCAAACACATCATAAATGCTTAAAGATTCAAATCACATTCAACATGAATGAATATGCAAAAATGCAGAAATATAAATACAATGAAAAGCAAGAAACAAAGCAATCACAAATATAAAAAAATTTATAGTGTTTCAGTGCCCCTTGCACCTACATTCGCTCCCCTAGATTCACTTAAAAATTTTACTATAATCTCTTCAAGATTACAGTCGGATAATTTTTCTAGGCTCACTATCCAAAATTTAGTTGGTTTTACACCAGTTCACCAACTACAATCAAACTCTAAGCCAACCCTTAGCTTACAATTCAATTCTCAGGCTTGGATAGGCCTTCCCCTTAGCTTCAAAATTCTATTGAAGCTAAGTTACAAGAAATATAAAAGAACAACAAAAATCAAGCACAAAGCTCCTTTGATGAGCAAGTAAATCGATGAAGCTTTTTGGAATCTTCATTGATGGAGGATTTTGATCAGATGAGCTTATCTTCTTTTTGAAAAAAATCTCTTGATTTTATGTTTCTTGAAGTTAGGAATTGAATGCTCTCTTTTCAAAGCTTTTTGGACTTTCTCACTTTATTTTGATTCCTCTTAATAATTGAATGGTCAAGTCACTTTATCTAGGTATTTTGTAGCTCATTCCTCATGTTTGGTAGGCTGGAGAGAGGTTTTTGATCGTTGGAGGACTGAAAAGAGCCATTTGGAAACAATCTGCATAGTTTTGAATATTTTGCAGAAACTAGCCATTAGAGTTCGAGTCGACTCATCATTTTTCTTGAGTTGACTCGACCAACCTATGTCGAAAATTAGACTCTCTATATTTCTCTGAGACCTCGACTCGAGAAACTCGAGTCGACTCAACTCTCTGCTTGAGACCATGCCGAACTTTATCCTGAAAATCTTATTTTTTGTATTTTCTTTAGACTTCGAGTCGAGGAACTTAAGTCAACTTGGCCCTCTGCTCGAGACCGTGCTAACTGAAATTTTTGCATGCCAGACTTCTTTGTCTTCTCGTTTTAGCTTGAGCTGCATAGCTATTTTCAGGGGTCAACTCGGGGCCTTGTATACTAAAAAAATTTGTTTTATCCAATTTAATTTTCTTTCAATTTTGGTCTTGAAGTACCTTCTTTAAGCCTTCCTTTGGGTGTGTTTCATACTTCAATAGCCTCCAACGTTTTCTTATCAACTTTCAAATGCATTTTTAGGGATGTTTCATTTGATACTCTACAATGCATTCTGAAACGTGATCTCAACCAATTCATTAGTCCAAACATATACTCAAATATTTTGTTACTCAACAAAATCAATTCTTAGGGTTAATAATCTTTTTCCTTTTGATGATGATAAAACTTTGAGTATATGAGCGAAAGATATATAATATGAATGTATTGAAGACATTTTCAATACAATGAAGACATAACTTTTTCATAGATTCATATATAGCTCTCCCTTAGTTCATGCTTATGTTTTTAATGTATCTTATCAATTCAGACTTAAATTTACTACTTGTGCTTGTTTGAATGATAATTTATCGACATTTATCATTATATGTATCAAGCATGAATCCTTTTCATTGAACAGTCATGTTTCACATGTGCCAAGCTCATATTTGGTACATAGAGTATGTATCATGGCATAAACTCATAATGCTTATTAATTTTGTGTTAATGAGTATAATATGCAGTGTTTATGGATATTTGCATGAGATACACTTCATAAAAATTTTAAGGATGCTCATATGCATTAGAATCACAATACACATCATATACAATCAATTATGCTCAATGTCAGCCATATATATGTTCAACATCTCAAACACATCATAAATGCTTAAAGATTCAAATCACATTCAACATGAATGAATATGCCAGCTAGCAATGAATATGTGCTCATATATACATCTTAGCTCACATTGCAAACATCTTAGCTCATATATATACATTTTACTCCCTCTTTTTGTCATCAATCAAAAAGAGTCAGTTAAAAATAAATATTACATGAGATTAGATCAAGAGATTGAAACAATATAAAGATAAATAATCATATATTTGATTTTCATTGCATTTATAAAATGAGTGTGTTCTATCTCAATACACCAAGATACAATGAAACAACAAGTTTAAACCAAGATTAGGTTAAGCAACTACATATATAAGTGTCCAAGAAGCACCTAACATTTAGATAAATACGAGCAAATACTCCTAATACATAAGCCTAAAACATCGGATGACTAGATATCAGCTCTTTATGATGCTACTCATCATTTGAAGGGATCTCAAGTGTCTAGAAAGATGAGGCATGAGATGAGGATGGCTTAGCTCTCCTGCTCCTGGTCCTAGTTGATGGCCCAGCCACCTGTGAAAGAGTAGGCCCTACATGAGTGTAGACTCTGAGTGGTGGTCTCCTCTCACCAGTAGATACTTGAGTAGACTAAACAGAAGACATGGATGGAGGAGGTGGAGGATGAGGCATGGCTACCCTCACGGCTGTATCAACTGCTACTACTGGTATCGCTCCTGGAGCAAGTTTCTCAATTTTTTCAATTAAACTTCCCATAGCTCCAAGTACTGAAATGATATCCTGCTGTTGTGCCTGACCCAATCCACTAATAACTGCCATCATCTCAGTCCCTCTCAACTCAACTCTCCTTCTGAGTCGAGCAATCTCGTCAATAATGCTAGAGTGATCAGTAGGCATGTCATATGTCTGCTCCTTCTACTTTAGGATAGTGAGCCTCTGAGAGATAGATCTCATCTCTATCTGCATACTCTCTACCCTCTCAGATAAGCCCTGTATCTCTCTACTAACTCTAGTAGAAATCATATTTGTTAGTCTCTCTATGGATGCAAAGTTAGCAGCTGGTGACTGAGGGAAAGTATCTGCGGATGGAGCTCAAGGGGTCATTAGGGTACTAGGATTAGGTGCAGCTTTACATGCAGCTGGAGTAGAGGGCTCTCCAGTCTCCTCTACTCTCAGCTCTCTTCTTTCTTGACCAGAGATGTTTTTCACCCATCTACCAGCTTCTATATGGTATTGCATCCTAGTAAAGGCTCTCATGTCATATACATCAAAATGAAACGGTCTTTTACAGCCTTTATTTTTCAATGAAACTACTACTGTCTCAGATACCCAAGTCAAAGCCATACCATAAGGTAAGCATACCTTGTTCCTAGCAGCTGCCTCTCTGATTTGATGTATCATAATTTTTGGTAGGTTTAAAGGAATACCCTAAACCATATGGTACATCATGCACAATTTTCTCTCAGAGACAAAACCATGTCTACCTAATTTTGGAATAAAAATTTCATCAATTATATAATGTAGTACTCTCATCTCTATGGATAAAGTGGGTGCTAGAACATCTCCTACAATGTCATCTCTACCCACAATCAGCCTTAGTCCCTCCTTTCTATCAGATAATCTATCAGGTATAGATCCTTGTCTAGTGATCCTTAAAATTTATGCCAAACTTTCCTCTGAAACTTCGAGTTGGACTCCTTTCATAGTTGTTGCAATTTCAGAAGTTCCCCTTCTAAGGTTTTCATAAAATTCCCTAACTAACTTAAGATACATAGGAATATTCATAGTGCAAAAGTTTCTCCATCCCATTCTATCAATCTAAGTTTCAATAGAAAAATTATAAGTCTCAAAGAAATCAAAGTCAATCCTTCTCCCCATTGCTATTGCTCTAGTGGCCATTTGACCTACAGGAGAGGATGATGAAGGAGGTGATTTTGGAATATCTTGATTCAGATGGGGTTCTTCTTGAACAGGTTGCTCGGAAGGTTGAGGAGGTTCTGAAGGTTGGAATGCCACTCATTCCATCCTGGTTTTTCTTTTTTTCCTTTCCTTGACAATTTGAATTGCACTAACTTTCTGCACACTCCTCTTCTCCCGTACCATCTTGAATCTAATCCGACCTCTAATCTAACAATTTCAAGAAAATGGAGGACAAAGATGCAACTAGATACTATTTGAGGGAGTTTAAGGGGATGAGGGACTCTCTGCTCAATGTTTTGAAGGAGTTCTAGGGCATCGCGAACAGCCACAGATTAGTTTTAATCACCTATGGCCCTGACCCTCGAGTTGACTCATGTTTTTCAATGAGTTGCTTGAGTCAACTTGAGCATAAGTTTTGAAACTTTTACAGTTTCATAGAAAATTTGGCATTCAAACAATATCCAGATATTTTTCTTAATATTGATTATTGATTATGCATTCAAAATTAATTCTTTGAATTTAATTTGGTTTATTTTGAGTTATACAAATGAGATTTCTTCTTGTTGATAACAAAGCCCTAATTCTCTTCTAAGGATGTTGAATCTTTTTTCATTAAGAGGTTTTATGAATATATCAGCTAATTATTTATCAGTATAAATAAATTCAAGTATCACATTATTATTTTATACATGATCTCTTATGAAATGATGCCTTATTTCAACGTGTTTAGATCTTGAATGTGAATTAGATTTTTGGTTAAGTTAATTGCACTTGTATTATCACATCTTATTAAGATTTTGTTAAGTTTGAAACTAAAGTCTTCAAGTTGCTATCTGATTCATATAATTTGAGCACAACAACTCCCAGCAGCAATATATTCAGTCTTGGCCATAGATAATGCTACTAAATTTTGTTTCTTGTTAAACTATGAAATCAAATTAACTCCAATAAATTAACATGTACCATAAGTGCTTTTTCTATCAAATTTACATCAAGCAAAATCAGCATCAGAGTATCCTATTAATTCAAATTATGAGGATCTATCATACCATAATCCTACATTAATTATTTCAGATAGGTATCTAAAGATTTTTTTAATAACAAGCATATGAAACTCTCTAGGATCTGATTGATATCGAGCACACATACATATAGTGAATATAATATCTGATCTACTTACAATAAGATAAAGAAGTGAGCCTATCACACCTCTATATAATTTAGTATCTACTTTCATACCCTTTTAATCTTTATTAGGTTTGTAAGATGTACTCATTGCTGTGCCAATTGGTCTTTGAGGTCTCCATCCTAAACTTCTTAAATATCTTCCTTGTATATTTCATTTGGTTGATGGAGATTTTTTTCTCACTTTGCTTTATTTAGAGTCTAAGGAAGAAATTTAACTCTTCCATCATGCTCATCTCGAACTCATCTTGCATAAGCTTGGCAAATTCTTAACAAAAAGATTCAGTAGTAGCACCAAAAATAATATCATCTACATAAATTTGTACAACCAATAGATTGTCATCCTTTCTTTTTAAGAATAAGATTTTATCAATATTTTTTCTAGTAAATTCATTATCTAACAAGAATTTACTTAATCTCTCATACCATGCACGTAGAGCTTATTTTAATCCATATAAAGCCTTATGTAATTTAAATATATGATTTAGAAAGATATGATTTTTAAAATTAGGTTGTTCAACATACCTTTCTTCAGCTATATAACTATTAAGAAATATATTTTTTATATTTATTTAACATAATTTAAAGTTCATAAAACATGCCAATGTAAGTAATAGTCTAATTGCTTCTAATTTAGCTACTGGAGCAAAAGTCTTATCAAAATCAATGCATTCCTCTTGGTTATATTCTTTTACCACTAATCTAGCTTTGTTCCTAGTAATAGTGCCATTCTCATCTAGTTTATTTTTATATATCCATTTAGTTTTAATTATTGGATAGTCATTGGGTCTTTTAACTAAAGTCTAAATCTTATATCTTTCAAATTGATTTATTTTTTCTTGCATAGCATTTATCTAATATGGATAATTTTTAGCTTCTATTATTTTAGGTTCAATTTGTGATTCAAAGACTAAATAATTATTAACATTTTTAAGATAGAATTGGTTCTTATCCCTTGTGATAGATCATCAATGATTAGATCTTTAGGATGTCCATGTGCTTACCTCTACTCTTTTCGTAATTCTTCTCTTGGACTAGGAGTGGGCTCTTCATTCTTCTTTTCTTCTTCATTATTTTGAATGAGAGCATCTTTTAGTATGAGATTGTCCATCTTGTCATAAAAATCATTTGCATCCTCATCAAAAGCATCTACTTTTCTAGAAGATTTGTCATTATATTCATCAAAGATAACATGAATTGATTCTTCAACAATGAGAGTTTTCTTGTTGAAGAGTCTATATGCCTTGCTTGATGAGGAATATCCTAAGAAAATACACTTATCTAACTTGGCATCAATTTTTTTTAAGTTATCTTTTTCGTTATATAAAATACTTACAATCAAAAATATGAAAATAATTGATATTTGGTTTTCTATCTTTTCAAAGCTCAAATGGAGTTTTCTTTAAAATAGGCCTTATTAAAATATGATTTAATGTGTAACATGCAGTATTTGTTGCCTCAATCCAAAAATATCTAGGTAAATTACTTTCAAATAACATAGTTCATGCCATTTCTTCTAATATGCGATTTTTTTCTTTCTACTATTTTATTTTGTTGCAGAGTTTTGGGTGCAGAAAAATTATGATCAATTTTTTTTATTATAAAATTTTTTAAAGTACTGATTTTTAAATTCGGTACTATGATCACTACATATGCATATAATTGATGTGTTCTTTTCATTTAAAATCTTTCAATAGAATTTAAAAAATTCATTGAAGTCTTTATCTTTTTGTGCCAAAAACATCATCCAAGTGAATCTTAAAAAATCATCTATAATTATAAGACCATACTTCTTACCTCCTAGACTAGTGGTCCTTGTGGATCCAAATAAATTCATGTGTAACAACTCTAAAGATCTTGAGGTTGAAATCATGTCTTTTGGTTTAAAGAAGTTTTTAATTTATTTTTCAAATTGACATGCATCATAAATACGATTCTTTTCAAAATTTAGTTTTGGTAATCCTCTTACAAGATTTTTCTTAATTAATTTTGAAAGAAAGTCCATGCTTGTATAACCTAATCTACGATGCTACAACCAACTAGTTTCATTGACTTTGGCATCCATTATAATAAGATATTGACCATTCTTCATGTATAGATCATCTAGATCTATTATGTAGACATTATCATGTTTATGTCCAATGAACATGATGCCATTGTCATTGGAACTAGAAACTATACATAATAAAGATTCAAATGTAACTTTAAATTTTTTATCACAAAATTGGCTAATACTAAGCAAATTGTATTTTAGTTCATCAACTAACAATATATTTTGAATAGAAGTGGATGGAGTGATACGGATATTACTAACGCCAATGATACATCCTTTTCTATTATCCCCCAATGTAACTACTCCTCCATCTTTAGGTTCAAAAGTGATAAATTAGGATTTATCACCCATCATATGCATTGAATAGCCATTATCAAGATGCCAAAGTCTTTTCTTCTCTCGGACTGCAAGATATTCTTATACAAAGAAATCAAGTTGAGTTTTTAGGTACCCAAGTCATCTTGGATCCTTTGGAGTTAGTACTCATGGTTCCTTTTGGAATCCAAATTATTTTAACTATTTTTTTATTTAATTTTCTGAAATCACATGTACAAGATTTGTGATCAAATTTACCATAATAATAACATGAGAAGTTTGACATAGAATTTGATGAAGTTTTAACAAATAGATTTTTTAATAATTTTTGCTTCTTGTGAGATTTGAATCCTAATCTTGCCCTATTAAAAATAGCTTTTTGCTCATTTAATAGCATATTTAATTTTTTGGACTATAAGTGAATCTTTCTACAAATGGTTTGATTTTTGTTAATTCATCATTCAATTTTTTATTTTCATGAGTTAGCAAATTTAGTTTTTCAAATTTTTTTTCATGAATAAGTTCTAAATTTTACTTTTTTAAAATTATTTTTCTATATTTAGTCATAAGTTTAGAAAAGCATCTTGTAATTCATCAAATATGAAATTTAAAAAGTTTTCAGCATTTATCTCCTCACGATGTGTAAGCAAAAAATGGCCACTTCTTATGATTCTTCTTCGGAGCTAGAGCCCTCATTATCGCTCCAAGTGGCCATCATCATCTTTTTTTTTTTAACTTTTTGGTTGATTTCTTGAGAAGGAGACAGTCCATTCTAAAATGACCGAATTTCTTACATTCGAAGCAAATTGATAGCTCCTTTTTCTTTTCTTTCTCTTTTTCTTTACTTGGCTCACCTTTGAAGGTCTTCTTCTTAAATCCTTGCTTCTTCTTTCTCATGAATCTCTTGAACTTTCTTGCAATCAAGGCCAAGTCTTCTTCTTCCTCTACATCGGATTCTTTGCTTTCATCATCTTTGATAGTGGTTTTGAGAGCTATGGTCTTCTTCTTTTTGGTTTCTTTCTCCATATTTTGCCTCATGTTTAATTCATGAGTCATTAGAGATCTAAGAAGTTCTTCTAATGGTAACTTATTGAGGTCCTTGATTTCTTAAATGGTGGTGACTTTCGCTTTCCAAGCCTTTAGAAGTTACCTAAGAATTTTTTGAACAAGCTCACTTTT